>JAJHZJ010000234.1:0-64328 GCA_023548195.1 Bettongia penicillata ogilbyi
GATTAAAAAATACATCACTTGGAATGATTTCTAAAAGCACATACCATTGACTCTTTACTAATCTGGAAAGAAACTAAGCAGTCAAACAGATTATAGATCCATGATTGTGTGATAAATTTATTTTTAAAATAGTGCAAGGCAAATGCTTTATCACAGGTAAAACTGACAAGAAACAAATGAAGGAGAGAATGCTACTAATGGATTCCCTTGACAAGCATATCCTGAATGTATGAAAGTAAAATAATAGGATGGAATAGATCAAGTCCTGACAAAGATTCAATAGATTTTATACAAGGGATCTCTGAAAAGTATTAAGAAATTATGATAAAATAGTGAAGAAATATCATTTCCAGGGTGGTAAACAACATACAATTGGAAAGTATTTTAGAGAATATTATTTATCAAATATTATTTGATCAAATATTATTTATTATTTATTTATTAATTTTATTTATTATTTATCAATATTATTTATCAAAAAAATGGAATATTATTACAAAGGGTTTGTATTTGGGGTTTCAGAAAGAAAGCATATACTTTAGACCATGATTTTTAAGGAAATTAGATAAATAGAAAGTTACATAGATTACAGATAGGTATGTAATACACTCCTCTAGCATTTTTTAAAAATTTGTTTCATTCAAATTAATTTAATTCAAATTCCTTGAATATTCTTAACATGATTTCTACCTTATTCTCCAAAGCCTGTTTACTCTGAACTCCAAAGTCTTTGGTATTTCTTTATTTGAAATGGTAAAGTAATCCCAATAGTCTAATTTTAAAGGTCACTTAAATTCTTTTCATCTCACTTTCATCATTTATGAAATGAGGCATTCAAACTACATGGCATCTAATGTCTCTTTAAGTTCTAAATTTATTATTTAATGATGTTCATTTTTTCAATTTAAAAATGGTCAGATCCTCATTTAAATGATGATTTCTTTAAATTGGGTCTAGGAAAAGTGCTAATCAAACTGTCATAGTCGGAAGAAAGGAACAACTATCAAGGAATAAAATGAAAGTAAAGATAAGGGTTAAAAATAGGGTGGGAGTGAGGGATAGAAGAAATAGAGCATAGCGACAGGATTGGTGTAGTTGCAAAAAGGAGGGTAAGAAATCCTTGCAGAAATTTAGGAATGCAAAATGGAGGAGAAGAAGCAGATACCTGCTAAAGCTCCCTCCCCAAACTTCTCAAGAAAACCTGTAAAAATTACTCTAATCAAATTCTAGAGCAGCAGAAGAAAGAAAATGACCGACAGAAGCAAATTTCCAGCCAGGACAATCTGGAAGGTCAACAAGAAGGGTTTATCATACCAAGCTGTAATTGGCACACAGTTTGGCACAGGCCATGCTGGCATAGATAGAGTGGGAGTAATGCTTAGGGATTGAATCACTGGAAACTGCAGTGAATTCTTGACTTTTCAACCCACAAATGTTAAAGACATCTTCAAAGGCCAGTGGGAAGTGTCCCTCACCTAAATGAGAGAGGAACATGGTCTAGCCCTGCCCCATCCCCAGAACCACCCCTTGCCCTAGCCCCAGAGTTACTGCTGCAACTACTAAAGAAGAGGTGCTTCTGGAGCTCTCCACTTAGCAAGGTTCAAGTCAAGTAATTTACTTGGAAAATGAACAAACCGAGGGAAAAAAAAACAGACGATAGATGCTTCCTTTCTCAGGGAAGAGGTATTTTCTTACTGCATTGATGAAGAAGAAGATCAAAGCATATAGCAAGAAAAAGACAACAACGTCAAAGCTCCTGCATCCAAACCTCCAAGAAAAATATGAATTGCTCTCAGGCAATGGAAGAATTCAAAAAGAATTTTGAAAATCAAGTAATAGAAGTAGATGAATACTTGGGAAGAGAAATGAGAGTGATGCCAGAAAATCATGAAAAATGAGTCAACAGCTTGGTAAAGGAAACTATCAAAAATGCTCAAGAAAATAACAGCTTGAAAATTAGAGTAATACAAATGGCAAAAGAGATGAAATGAGGAGAAACCAAAGAGAAGAAGAATGCCTTAAAAAGCAGAATGAACCAAATGAAAAAAAAAGAGGTCCAAAAGCTCACTGAAGAAAAAAAATTCTTTAAAAATTAAAATGGAGCCAATGGAAACAATGACTTTATGAGAAATCAAGAAATTTTAAAACAAAACCAAAATATTGAAAAAAATAGATGATAATATGAAATATCTCATTAGAAAAACAACTGACCTGGAAAATAGTTCCAAGAGAAATAATTTAAAAATTATTGGATTATCTGAAAGCCATGATCATTAAAAGAGCCAAGAAATTATCAAGAAAAATTACCCTGATATTCTAGAATAACAGGCTAATATAGAAATGGAAAGAATCTACCAACTACCTCCTGAAAGAGATCCCAAAAACCAAACTCCTAGGAATATTGTATCCAAATTCCAGAGTTCCCTGGTCAAAGAGAGAATATTTCAAGTAGCCAGAAATAAACAGTTCAAGTATTGTGCAAACACAATCAGGATAACATAGGTACTAGCAGCTTATAAACTCAGGGTCTGAAGGGCTTAGAATATGATATTCCACAAGTTAAAGGAGATAGGATTAAACCCAAGAATTGCCTACCCAGCAAAACTGAGTACCATACTTCAGGATGAAAAAACAGAACTTCAATGAAATGGAGGATTTCCAAACATTCTTGTTCAAAAGACCAGACCTCAATAGAATATTTGACTTTCAAATACATACATACATATACACATATATGTATATATGCAAATATATATATATATACACATATATATTATATGCATACATACACACATATCTACATATATATATACATATAGACATCTATATGTATATATATATATAGAGAGAGAGATGATAGATGGATAGATAGATAGATAGATAGATAGATAGATAGATAGATAGATAGATAGACTTGAGAGAGAGTGTGTACAAGGTGAACTGAATATGAAGGGATGATGTTAAAAAAGAAAATTAAGAGTTGAGAGGAATGTACTCTTCAATGAAAATAGTCATTGGATCAGAGAAATGACATGGTCAGACCTATGTCTTCTTAATATCAGTTTTTCAATTGTGCAGAAAATTAATAGGAAATAGTAAGGGCTTGATTTAAGGAAACATTTAGAATTCTATGGGAAAAGTCTAGGGAAAAATAATAAGGACCTAAACTAGGGAGGATGCAGTGTAAATAGAGAGAAGGAATAGATACAAAAGATTTTGAAGGGTAAAACAACAAAACTTTTGAACGAGTTAGATCTGTTTCTGGCTTCACATAAATGGGATACAATGCTTCCCAAGCAGAAAAACAACTAATTATAAACTTGTCCTCCAGAAGTGAAATTGTCAAGACCCTTGAACTGGATCTTTCAAAATACATGGTGATGCTCATTTTCTTCTAGTAAAGACTAATTACACTGACTCCTTTTCCCAGATGGTGTTCTAATTCCCCAAATAAGTATGAACCTTCATCTTTACTATCTTACAGATATTGTTATACCTTTTATATTTCATTTTATTTTTCCTTTAAAAGCTATTTATTTTGTCTCCCTTATACTCTTCCACCAACTCTAATATAGAAGAAAATGAATAGCAACAATTGCAACAAATATTCAAGCAAAACCATTTCCCACATTGTTCATTTCTAAAAATGTTTGACTCAGGAGCCAAGATGTCAGAGTAGAAGGACAGTTCTGTTCTACCTCTATCCCCATAACCCATAAAATACCTGTAAAAAGTGACTCTACGCAAATTCTAGAGCAGTAGAAGCTACAAAACAACAGAGGGAAAGAGATTTCCAACCCAAGACAGCCTGCAAGGTCACCAGGAAAGGTCTATTGCACCAGGCTCAGAGCAAAATGTAGCACAGCCTTGGTTGTTCAGTACCACATGAACAAGACTGGAGCAGACTTCAGGGTACAGAATCACTGGTACTAGCTGTGGTTCCCAGATTGCTCAAACCGCAAACACCAAAGACATGTTCAAAGGTCAGTGAGAAAGCTCTTTCACCTGAATGAGAATGGAGTAGGTCTGTCCTTGGCACCAGGGAAGCAGCAGTCACTACCTTAGCAGTAATCATTTTTGAAGCCCTCTGCAAGAAGACCCTGGGGGAATTGAGAGGCCTATCTGGATCTCAGCCCTGAGTGGTAGTTCTGGGGTGAGGAGGAGCACTGACATGGTGGAGTTTGTGGAGGCTCTG
Organism: Bettongia penicillata ogilbyi; assembly: GCA_023548195.1. Lineage (NCBI taxonomy): Eukaryota > Metazoa > Chordata > Mammalia > Diprotodontia > Potoroidae > Bettongia > Bettongia penicillata. Next base: position 4,196 of record JAJHZJ010000234.1, read on the forward strand.
GAGAGGGAATTCTAATCAAAAATTCCAAGTAGAAAAGCTTTTCATTGCTCCCAGAAAAGAGTGTAGACCAGGAGAGGAGTAAACTCTTCTCCCTTAATTGTGCCACCTTGAAGGAACTGAGAACTTACAGGTCCCCAGAGCATATCATACTTGACAAAGGATTCAAAAGTCAAGTAATTTGCTGGGAAAATGTTCAAAATTGGGGAAAAAGTAAGACTATAGAAGATTACTTTCTTGGGGAACAGGCATTTTATTCCATCCTTTTGAATAGGGAATAACAAAATATACCATCAGAGGAAGACATAAAAGTCAAGACTTCCACATTCAAAACCTACAAGGAATATGCAGTGGTCTCAAGCCATGGAACAACTCAAAAAGGATTTTGAAAATCAAGTAAGAGAGGGTAGAGGAAAAATTGGGAAGAGAAATGAGAGCAATGCAAGAAAATCATGAAAAGTGAGCTAATAGCTTGCTAAAAGAGACCCAAAAAATGCTGAAGAAAATAACACCTTTAAAAATAGGCTAACTCAATTGGCAAAAGAAGTACAAAAAGCCATGGAGGAGAAGAATGCTTTAAAAAGCAGAATTAACCAAGTGGAAAAGGAGGTTCAAAAAGTCACTGAAGAAAATAGTCCTTTAAAAATTAGAATGGAGCAGATGGAAGCTAATAACTTTATGAGAAACCAAGAAATTACAAAATAAAACCAAAAGAATGAAAAAGTAGAAAACAGTGTGAAATATCTCATTGGAAAAACAACTGACATGGAAAATGGATCCAGGAGAGAAAATTTAAAAGTCATAGGAATACCAGAAAGCCATGATAAAAAAAAAAAAAGCTTAGATAACATCTTCCAAGAAATTATCAAGGAAAACTGCCTTGATATTTTAGAACCAGAGGGTAAAAATAGATATTGAAAGAATACATTGATCACCTCCTGAAAGAGATCCAAAAAGAAAACCTCCTAAGAATACTGTAGTCAAAATCTAGAATTCCCAGGTCAAGGAGAAAATATTGCAGCCGACAGAAAATAAACAATTTGAGTATTGTGGAAATACAATCAGGATAATACGAGATCTAAGAGTTCTAGATTAAGGGATGGAAGGGCTTGGAATGGGATACTCCAGAATTTAAAGGAACTAGGATTAAAAACAAGAATCACGTACCCAGTAAAACTTAGTATAATACTTCAGGGGAAAAATGGTCATTCAATGAAATAGAGGACTTTCAAACATTCTAGATGAAAAGACCAGAGCTGAACAGAAAATTGCATTTTCAAACACAAGAATCAAGAGAAGTGTGAAAAGGTAAACAGGAAAGAGAAATCAAAAAGGACTTACTGAAGTGGAAGTGTTTACATTCCCACATGGAAAGATAATGTTTGTACCTCCTGAGGCTTTTCTTAGTATTTGGATAGTTGGAGGGATTACATACATATAGACAGAAGGAAGAGGGTAAGTTGAGTAGGAAAGGATGACATTTTAAAAAATAAAATTAAGAGATGAAAGAAAAATTCATTGGGAGGAAAAAGGGAGAAATAGAATAGAGCTAATTATTTCTCATATAAGAGGCAAGAAAATGCCTTTTTCAATAGGGGGAAAAAGGGATAGGTGGGAGGGAAAAAGGGGAACTTATTCTCATCACATTTGGGAACAACATGCACACTCAATTTAGTATGAAAGCATATCTTACACTACACAAAAGGAGGGGAGAAGAGGATAAGTGGGGTGTGGGCAGATAATAGAAGGGAGCACAAATGGACAGGAGTAATTAGAAGTAAATACTTGGGGAGAGACAAGGTCAAAAGAGAGAACAGAATAAATAGGGGGCAAGATAGGATGGAGGGAAATATAGTTAGTCTTTCACAACTTGACTATTCTAGAAGTCTTTTGTATAACTATATGCCTATAATCTATACTGAACTGCTTGATTTCTCAGTGAGGATGGGTGGAGAGGGAGGAAGGGAGAGAAGATGGAATTCAAAGTTTTAGGAACGAATGTTGAGAATTGTTTTTGCATGCAATTGGTAAATAAGAAATACAGGGAATGGGGCATAGAAATCTATCTTGCCCTACAAGAAAATAGATAAGATGGGGAAAAGGAAAAAAGAAAGGTGTGATAGAAGGGAGAGCATATTGGGTGAAGGGGTAATCAGAATTCAAAGTATCTTGGGATCAGCAAGGAGAGAAATGAGAAGAAAATTAGGAACTAGAAATCTGGTGGAAATGAATGCTGAAAACTAAAAATAAAGAAATAAATTTAGAAAAGGGAAAAAAATGTGTTTGACTCATTCTGAACTTTGACCCCTCTCCAGGGATGAGTACCATAGATAAACATTAGTCCAATGGAATCATTGCTGGACATTTCGTTGATCAGAGATCTTAAGTTTTCCTTTATGATGTTTTTGTTTAATGAACTCTACTCCTGTCTCTGATCACTTCAATCTTCATCAGTTCATATAAGCCTTTCTAAGTTACTCTGGACTCATTATTTTCAGTATTTTTTACTCTGAAATTCATAAATTTTTTGTTTTTGTTTTTGATGCCATTGGATTGCCCAGAGTCACCCAGCTAGTAAGTGTCTGAGACTGTCACTAATGTCCTCCTGATCCTAGGTTCAGTGCTCTATATACCTAGATGCCCCATGAAATCCAGAGATTTTAGGTAGGAGAGAAGGCTACATTGGTGCTTTTAAACTCAGATTAACAGTCAAAATGGCAGATTCATAGGATTCTCTCATTTTTCTCAGTGGTAGGTAAGTCTCTAACCTTAATTTTCTGTTTTTTTCTTTATTGAAATAATATTGCCATAAATAATTCCAAGAGGTAGAAAAATAAAGCCTTCATATATCTATAATACAGTAATATCGAAACTGTTAAAAAATTGTCACAATATTCCTTTCCAGAATTCCAAAGACTGTAACTAATGTTCAAGAGAAAAGATAGAAATACTTTATCTAAGTCATTTAAAATTAGAATATTTGATAATGTGAATACAATTATTTCAAGAATTATTATAGATTATTTTAGTAGATTGAAGTGTTCAAAGGAAACTTCCACTACAAACTTGCCAATTACTTATGTCGCAGATGTCTTACCCAATGGGTTACAGTGATGATTCAGTCCAAAATATCCTCCAAGTAATTACACATATGTTTTTGGCCATTTCTCATGTCAAAAATTGAGACCTAGGGAGGAGATACTTTTGAACATTATCTTTTTGTGCATGGAATGCAGTGGGGCTTGTTCTCCATTTCTTGCCCAGGCTGGAAATATAGATGCCATCATAGGTCTCACCCCAAAATGGAAGTTTTATCCTCCTCCATTTTTCTGACCTGTGCTGGTTCACCCCTCCTTAGGCAACCTAGTGGCTCTTGCTCACAGGTGTTTACCATATTGGTACCTGAGTTAGTGTAGATGCCTTATAGATTGGAGCTATACTGAAGGGAGAGAAACACCCTGGTAAGAAGGACCTCCATCATGTCCCTATTCCCAATTTGCTATACTAGAGGCTTGGGAGAGTTTCCCCTTAGGGGAGATCTGAGATTCACTCAGGTTAACCTTTCTTCTCATGGGAGACCTCCTTCACTCTGTACTGTCTGGTATGTATTCTCCTATGCAGCTTTGCTACTGACTTTGATAAATGAGGTTTTCTACTTGTTGTTGGTATATATTGAGGAACTAGAATCTGGCAGTAAGGGAATCCAGTCTAAGGTATGTAGCTTGGCACATTCCTTCCTCATTAAGCAATAACATTTAAGACTTTATTTTGAATGTAAAAAAATTATCCACTAGACTAATGATATTTAAGAGAAAATAAAGATAATTCTTGCTCAGTAATCCCCTCTCTGAAAGGGGAGCAGAGAAGAGAGGGGAAAGCAAAATTAAATTCTCTGTTAGAGAAAGATCATAGGAGGAGATGCTAGAGACATCTATTCAACTCCCTGCAAGCTACCTCTAGACAGATCTATATGCACATAGCTAACTTTCACAGTCTAAACAAAACAGCCTTCATACCCCCACACTTATACTTAAATCACTGAAACCCAAACTTTATATTTTTTAAGCAATTACTATTTTCCTATTTCCTTGTTTAAGGTAACAGTGTAATGCTAGAGTTTAAAAATGAGGTAGAACATAAAATTAAAAATTTCATTCTATTAAGTTAACAAAAAAAATTAAATCTGTTAATTTTTAAAGTCACTGAAATTCAAATATTTAAGCCAATATGTGTTAAATGTTTAAATTATATAGATGCAGAGGTATTAGTTGCTAGCACCTAATAAGTAGAGGATCACAATCAGTGGGACTGTACCCACATGTAGAGAAAGGAGATGCCCACAATGCTCTCAGGCAGGTATGTGCTGGAACCAGATGCTCGTTCCCAAGAAAGGTTGTTAAATTTTCAGTGTGAGTATTATTACATAGAAATAAACAAATGCTATAAACCAGGGCTAGATTTGCTGTTTAGTTGACTTCTAGATGTAAGAAAATGATTGTGGAAATATTAATTCAGATTAATCTTAAAATTGTGTCAGGAGCCACTTCCTTCTCACCGTAGTCCCACCAGAGCCCAGAGTTGTTATATATTTATTATCATAGCCCTGCCCTCAGCACATTCTAAAAAGAATTTTCCACCTTCCATCATCAGCTTTGTTTGAACTCCACAGAATACAAGATCTTCTGGTGTTTCACATCCCTTGTTTTCATCTTCCTTTTTTGGATTGTCTTCCTTCTTAAGATTTTAAGATTCTACAGGGCAGCTCATTTTTATCCCCAGCATTTAGCACAATGTCAGGCACAAAAGAAGCACTTAATAAAATGTTTTTGAATTTTTGAATCACCATACTAACAATAAAAACCTGTTTTTTAAGAAACTTATTCTTAATGGAAATACCTGACAGTTTCCACACATTCTTACATTTTATTCTGTTCCATGTTTTTTTTTTCCTACATAATTAACAAATTCCAGAGCTTTCTTAGTTGATTATATTGAAAACAAGACCAAAAACAAAAAACAAAAAAAACTCTTATGGTTTTCTGTTTTAGTACATTCTTTTCCTGTGAAGTTATTTGCATAAATATTTCTATAAGTTTGTCTATTTCTACAATTTGGAGAGTAACAGAAGAGGTGAAACAGAATGGTTAAAGGATTGGAAACCAGGCCACAATAGGATTCTTTATGGGAAATGAATATGTTTATTCTGAAGAAAATGAGATTTATGAAAAGGTTCATGATGGTATTTTAGAAGAGGTGATTCTTCTTCGTGTTCATCCATTATCAAAGAGAACCAAGACTTCAGGAAGGTGATGTCATGACTTGGGAGTGAATTAGATTTAAGTAAGGGAGGACTATGCAAAGTCACCAGGTTCACTGTCTCTTCCAGAACCATCTAAGTCCAGTGGCAAGATATAGAACAGGACAACTGGAGATGGCCTGGGTGCAGTGGGAGACTTTGACCTTTTTAAGCTAAGCTCTTTCCCAAACCTCAGTTTGACTGAGGCAACACCTATTCAGTGATTAAAGGTAGGTAAGAAACAAAGTAGAGAATGGCCTATTTTACCTAGTCTAAATAAATAAATAAATGTGGGAGAGGAAGACCCTCTGGGTATTTCCCAAAATATAATTTTGGGAAAAGAGAGGTAAAATATTTGATGAATCAATTTCTTCCTAATATACTCACTTTCTTTTCTGGATTAAGGAGTTCTAAAGTGTCTAGGTAAGGTTTCAAAGAAGAGTCTGAGGGTTTATTCAATACAATCTTCTGAATTTTTTTGTAATAACAAGTTTCTCATCTGTAGAATGTCTTATGCTACATTTTTCAAAATATTAAAGTTTAAAGTATTCTTCATCAAAATTGATGACATAGTTGTGGAACCACTTGGTTGAAAAACACAAGCTAATTAACCCAGGGAACATGACATTTTACATTATGTAACAAAGCCTTCAGAGTTCTTAAATATTCCATTATTTTAAGACAAGAATTGAAAAATGATGCCCTGGCATTTTAAAGTCAACTACAAATATACAGTGCATACCACTATCCATCACATGCATGAAATACAGGCTTGATGCATGATCCTCTCCTAAAGGTTATTTTGCCAAGTGAATACAGTTAACACAGTTTTCTTATGACTTCATTTTGGAGCATGCAATGTAAGGAATGTGGGGAATGTACCTCTTTAAGGCATTTCATTATGCAATATTTGTGTTTAGTATCTTCCCTCCCCATGGGAGTGAATGGGGAAGCCAAATTATTTTAAAGGCAAAGAGTAAGACATCCATTTCTTAGTTTTATATTAATATTTTGAAGGAGAACCTGATTTGGTAAGGGTAGGAGATGTTAATATTTTTCTTAATTCATCCTTCTCCAGTAAAAGTCTGTTTACAGATAATGGTGTTTTCCAGAAGGCATGTGAACTGAAGGGTGGGGCTGATAACTGATTAAAACTGGAGAAAAGGGGAAATAAAGTTAAAAAGCAAGGGAGATTTGAGAATGATGGCCTCCAAAGAGAGGAGAATGACTAGGGAGGATTGGTCCATATTTTGTTAACATAGGGGAAATGAAAGTCACTTCCTTAAGCCTTGTTTGGAAAGAGTTAAAGCTACATTCTAAAGACTTAATTTGTTGAATTGAGTGAAAGAAGAACAAAAGAAGAAAAGAATAAAAAAAAGTAGTGTAAAAAGCATTACAGACATGAGCAAGAAAGGAAGGGCAGAAGAACACACAAAGATCAAGGATGTATATAATGCCTTTAAGTAGCCAATGTGTGCTAATACACAGGGACCAAAATTAGAGTTTTTTTTTAATGACTATATAATGAGATTGAATGACAGATAAAGCAGGGCTGAAGAACTGATGACTTGAATATTTGAAGAGAATTAGGGTAGGAATGAAGGCCATGAACATCAAGGTAATAGGAATGGAGTGAAATACAGCTAAATACATGTAATGTTTCTATTTGATACAGTTTGGGGTTCTGGGAACCCCAAAATTCAAGGGTGGAGGTCTGCCTCAAAGTAATTCAACCATTCAAGGCTTTTTTTTTTCAGTCAGAGTAGCCAAGTTTTACTATAACATGGATCAGGCAGGCAAGATTCCTAGAAAATCTGCAGTATTGTATCACCAGTAGTAGCAGGTAGAGTTCTTAGCAAGTCTGTTATTGGGGATCCAATTGGAGCAGCCCTTAGAGATTCTAAGAATCCAGACAATTTAATAGTGGGGGTAAGATAAGTACTTATATACAAGAAAAGATGTTGAGAAGATCTGGATGAGGTTAAGGAGTGGTTAAAACCTGGGGAAACAGAGAAAGGGTTTGGGAGGGATTAAAAAGTGGCAGATAGTCTGGGATGGGCAATGAAAGGAGTTAAGTGGTCCAAGAGTTACAGTGAAATGGTAGTTAAAAGGATTATTGAGTAGCTAGGTAGAAAGGTGGGGAAAAGTTCTGGGTCCAGCTCCCATTACCCTATCGTATCTATCTATCCATCCATCTATCTATCTATCTATCTATCTATCTATCTATCTATCTATCTATCTATCTATCCATCTATCTATCTATATTTGTCTTTAATGGTAGGTATCGCTAAGGTGAGGGAAGCGAAGAGAAAAAAGTATTTAAATAATAACTTTGGTGTATATTTGGAGGGCAAAGCAAATTGTGCATAGTAGATTTGCAGTTTCATGTGCAATCATCTTTTTTATTGTACTAGGATAAGAAAATGTTTGTTTTGTTCCATGAATTAAAAATAAAATAAGTATGACATTTTTTGTTCCATTGGTAAGTGAGGGCTTCAGCCATATATGTGGAAAACATAGCTATTTCCAATAAGCCCCTTTTCCCGGAATTATGTGGGTTTAATAGTTAAATTCTGCTTTTCCTCAAAGTTTCTCTATTACCTTGGAAGACCATAAATGCAAGAAAAGTTATGGCGTTATTAAAGGCAGTCTTATGGAAGGAAGTTAAATCACATAAAATGTTATTTTGATGACACATTTCCTTCATCGCTTTCTTTCTGTGACATCACTATCTTCCTTGGTTTTAGAGTGTTATTTTATTATTTCCTGACTCCTATCTTTCTCACTGGATTTTTGTATTCCTAATAAACTTTGTCTTGGCCCTGTACATTATAATGAAGATTCTTTTTGAGGGTCAGTTGGATTAGATGACTGTTAACCTCTCTTACAACTCACAAATTCTGTGATACCATAAGCCACATGGATCTTTTCTTCAGTAAGGCTCTGCCCTAAGTCTCTGGTAAAACAAACAAGCAAACAAAAAACTCCTTCTATTACTGTCATAGAGTGAGGATTCAACCTTAGGCATAGCAACTTGTTGTCAGATAGCAATGTACAGATGGAATACAGAAAACCTACTTACCTTCGAAAATAGCAGTGCCTTATCACATATATACACTTTATTTTCAGTTCATCTTAGATATTTGTCAAGAAGACTTGACAGAATAAAATAAAATCACCATCGAATATCAAAAAAAATAGAGAAAAAGCAATGATTTTAGACAATCATGGCTGGGTCGAACTCTAAGGCTGGCAGTAAAATATACAATTCTTCATCTTTTTAGCTCAGAAGAAAGTTTCTTTGTCTAGCTATACTTTTCTGCACCAAGATGAATACTGAAAAGGATATTAAGAAAAGGTTAGAAGGTCAAGTGTGAGAAGGAAAGACAGGCAAAGTTAGGTTTCCCGCCCCATGATGTGACCCAACCAGAGTGAACTCTCAGTCGTGAAGCTGACGTCCTATTTTGATTTCTTCCCTCTATCGAATACTATCATAATTTTTTTTCTCTATGCTCCTATCTCTTTCCTCACAGTAGTATGCCTCATACATACAATTCAACACTAGTAAAGATCTGAACACTTTTAAAGGGTAATCTGTCAGCTGTTACTTTTTTGTCTTGGTTTTAGTATTTTATCCTACTATAGTAGCTCACATTTATATAAAATCTGAAGGTTTATCAAGTGATTTATTTTTCATTATCAGTTTGACCCTTACAACAACCCTAGGAGAACAAGGCTATTATTATAACTATTTTATTAATAAAGAAAAAAATGCTGAGCGGTTAAATGATTTGGCTAGGATCACCCACTTAATAAATGTCTGAATGGTGGAAGTTGGGAGTGAGAAGAGGATGCTTACATTTCAAAATAAATTCAGATATTTCTGATTCCAGTTCTATTAATATGTCCACCATACTAGGATGCCCCTGAGAAGAACATGTTACCCCTGCCATTTTTTGGTAACTCTTCTGTTCCCTGTCCGCATCAATGTTTCAATTGTCAAATGCAAAATCTACTGTGAATATGGATATAAAACAGTCTTCTCTAATTTACCTCTTTGCCAGCCCCCTTGATACAGCAATATGCACATATTTGACTTTCAGATTTTTTAAAGTGGTTTGAATTCACCTTTGTTGAGCAACCTAAGGCAAAGGAATTTTTAAAATTCTGAGTTTTCAACATGTAACAATTAAACTTATGCTCAGGTACCTGAAGTCATATGCTATACAATTTTTTTTTGGGGGGGGGAGGGAACTTATTATATGCAAAATTTAGGATATGTTTTTTTTTTTTTAATGAGGAGTCATTAAGTAAGCTACAGATAATTAGAGAAAGTATAACTCTCTCAGTTTGTTACAACGTTTAGGTCTAGATACAATAGGGACAAGAAGTTCTAATCTATTTCTTCAATATGTCACCTATTTGTGGAAATTAGAATTTTCAGGGACCAATGATGGCTACTGAATAGAATCTATACCTGGTAGCAATTTTTGAAACCATTTAGTTCAAATTATTCATTTAATCAATAAGGAAATACTGACCTAGAAAGATTAAATGAATTTTTACAAAATCACTGGGATAGCAAATAAAAGAGCCAGGATTCAAGTTCTTGTTCTTAAGTCACAAATCCTGTGCTCTACCTGTTTCACCATGAATTTGTCCCCCCAATTTTGCCATGAAGCCATATTCCTATTTGAGAAATAAATAAAAAATATAGTAGAAATACACAAACACATATATACACATATTATGTATATATATATGTATATTGATTTATTTAAAGTGATCAAGTACTATAAAGAATCTCAATGACCTTGCTTGTCACTGATTTCTAGTGTACTTCATACTTGAATCTTTTTAAGATGAATTGTCTCCTCCTTCCTTCCTTCCCTCCAATACTCCCACATAGCACTGAGCTCATCAGTATAGTCATCACTTAGTGAGATGTAGATCACAAGCAATCCTTGCTTTCACATCCTATGAGACTCCTGTCTGTGCCTTCCCATAAATTCACCAAAGAGAATCTATCCAGCTTCCATGGAGCATTCTTTGAATTCTATTGTCATTGGGAGAACATCAGTGTAGTATGATGGATGTCCATTGATTATCCTTCCCTATCATATGACCAATTCATCTTCTGTTCCAATCATGCATTTCTTTAAGGACACAATTTGCCACACTTCTCCTACAAGAAACCTTGTTTACCATCTGTTATAACTTTCTCACACTCATTTAGATTGCTAAGAATTCTTTGGGCATTAAGTGGCACAGTGGATAGGGTTCTGGGTCTGAACTCAAGAAGACTCATCTGGAGTTCAAATCTGGCCTAAGACACTAGCAATATGGCCCTGCACAATCTCTTAACCCTATTTATCTCAGTTTCCTCATCTGTATAATGATCTGGAGAAGGAAATGGCAAATCACTCCAGTTTCTTTGCTAAGAACACCTCAAATGGAGTCAGAAAGTGTCAGGCATGATTAACATGATCCAATGACAAAAGAATACCTTTCCTAAACATATTTTAAAACTTCTTACCTCTTCATGTGCAATACCTAAATGATTTTTTCTTAGATGACTTTCACCATGTCATTTTTCTGCTTAACAATATATAATAGTTCCCTAGTACTCAATCAAAATTCATGTTCAAGTATTCAGGTTCGGCATTTAAAGTCTCCTCCCAGCTTGCCTCATATTTTCTATCTATGCTTTCCTTTTGTTCAGTCCCAAAAAGCAAAGTGATGCAATGATAGAGTGCTCGACTTGGAATCAGAAAGACTTGGGAAAGAATCCTTCCTCTAACACTTGTAAGTTATAAGATGCGTGGGCAAATCACTTAAACTCTCGGTACCTTAGTTATCTCTGAAACTGGAATAATAATAACTGCTTTATAGAGTTGTTTATAATGTATCTACTGTGGTAGTTACTGTGGATAACAGACGTAAAAATAAAATCAAATGTAAATCACTTTGTAACTTTTAAATTGTTGCATAAATATCACTTAAGTGTATTGAATATCCACTCCTATCTAGCTGACTAGTGTATCAAGTTCTTTCTCCTGCTAATCCTTGTGTCTGGAATGAACTCCCCAGCAGTACCTCTCCTTCTCCAATCACTGGAAGGTAACTTCTTACACTTCCTTCAAGAACGAGATGGAAATACAGACTCTTCCTCAATGATGCTTTGCCAGACTAACCAAAACCTTCAATCGTCTCTACTCTGAGTTTCTTCAATATGGATATTTATTGCTGATTCTTTACCCTTTTTTACTTGCTTCTGTCTAGTTCTTGTATTTTTGTTTCAAATTTATGTGTGTATCAATGAAGTAACCATACTGTAAGGAATGCAAATATATTCATTTACTCCCATTTTTCTTTCAAGGGAAAAGAAGAAATAATACATTGTGGTTAAATAATGCAATACCTATTACAGTGTCCCAATTAGATTATTTTGGCCTTTACAAAAAAATGATCTGATTCCCTTATCAAATTAATGTTATTATTTATGGCTGTTATGTACGTTCTTTTTGGATTAAGATACGTATTTCAGTGGCTGTTAGATAGTGCAGTGGGTAGAGCATTACACCTGGAGTCTGGAATAGCTGAGTTCAAATATAGACTCAGATATTTACTAGTTGTGTGACCCTGAGCAAGTCACCTAACCCTATTTGCTTCGATGTCCTCATCTGCCAAATGAGCTGGAGAAGGAAATGGAAAACCACTCCAATATCTTTGCCAAGCAAAGTCAAAATCAGATAGCAGAGTCAGACATAAATGAAATGACAGAAACAACAAAAAAAGCCCTTCTGTGCAGATATATTCAATTTGACAGTACAAAAGTAGAGTTGACCCTATACTTATCTTCAGGACTTATCCTTATCTTCAAGAATTTCTTTTACATTTAACATAGGAAGAAATGTGAGGAAGGGTTAGAATTAACACAAAAAGAACAGACCATTCTCATCCATATAATTTCAGGGTTGTCAGATACTGAAGTGAACTGGTGAATAATACGTATTAACAATGATTCAGTTTTAAGGTAGGTTCAAAGAAGCATCAAATGTGAACAAATATTATTGCAAGTGATGGAAACTCAAGGCATTGCAGTTAAAAAAAAGCAAATTCTTGATTAGTTATTCTGAAGGCAAATTGTATATTTCCAAAAAATAATATTATTTTATATGTTTATATAGTTGTATATTTGTCAAAACATTCTTGTGTACTTTCTCATTTAAGTTCATAAAAAGAAAACTCCAGGAGATAGAGACAACGGGAATTTAACCCTTATTTTATAGATGAAGAAACACAGGATCTGAAATGCTTTGACTTATTCAAATTCAAGCAGACAAAAAGTGTTGAGTTTTAAACTAGAACTCAGGTCTTAATGAAAATAGGGTCAATGTTGTGTGCTTTTTATAGTATATCACCTATCTCAGGTCCCAATGCAACCTAACCTGATAAATATTTGTTAAGCCCCTGAAAAACGTGTGGAGGTGTAACAGTAAGTACACCAACATACACAGGGAAGCCTGCTGTCTCAAGTTCTTAGATCTGTATTCATAAAAGGAAGGGAAATTTTGAGGGGTTAATAATCACTTTAATCAAGCACATGTATCATTCCTCTAGTTCAAGGGAATCAGCACCCTGAACTTGAAAGAAAATACAGAGAAATCAAAAGGTCAATAGACATGACTTCCTCTGCCTGAATATGACAGACAATTGGACCCAGGCTGTCTGAGCAGTACCAGGGAGGGATGCATGACATCTGGATTCTAAAAGTCAGGAGGCTCCTTAGTGACTTCCCAGAGTCCTCATTTGGTCAAACACTTCCAATCAGTAAACCCCAAAGTAATCAATAGACATGGCTTCCTCTCCCCTGACCATAATTCAACAGAAAGGTACAGCTATCTGGCTGTAGTTACCAGAGAGAGAAGCACAACATGTGGGTTCTCAAAGCTGGTGGGAGTTTAGAGGGGAGGACTCCTTAAAGTAGCTTCCCAGAGTCCTCATCTGGTTCTTAACCCTTCTTATAAAAACTAAGGCCCAAAGTAAAACTTTACCCTCAGAATATTTAAACCTATTTTAGAGAGAGAGGGCAACCGAATACTTGAGAACCAGTGGCCATTAACAAAAGCTGTGGATGTTCCTTCAAATCTTCTGTAATCAAACTCCCCTTAGTGGGCAGGTCCATTAATGAGTAGGGAGGATCTTTAGTCACATTAACAATACAAATACATATACTATTTCTAGTTAAAGAAAACTCTTGTTTCTGTCCTTTACTCCTAGTAAAGATTTTTGATTGATAAAGGCAAGATTCAATCAGGCACTTGAGTATACTAAAACAAATACAGCAAATCAATCCTAATTTCACTTGCTATTACAGGGAGAGGGAGAGAAGAATACAGTGAAAAAATGAAAAATTGTTCCTACGTTCAAGAAGAGAATAAAAATTGTAAATGCATAATTTTATACATGCTAACGGAGAAGGGAGGGAGTATTATGAAACAGGCAATGAGCATAGTCTCTTGCACAAGATGTGACCTGAGTTGACCCAGGAGATAAGGAAGGTATTCCAAGAGGTGAAGCTAAGCTAGGACTGCAGTCCAAGCAGAATGGAATAGTCAACACAAAGACATGGAGGCTGGAGATGGAACACTGAACTCCAAAAAGAAAATAGTCCAGTTTGGATAAAATAGAATGTGTAAAATAATGTTAAATGTAATTACATTAGCAACGAATGTATAAGGTACAGTACTATGCTAATATTTCTAGTAAGATAAAGAAGCTCAAAATTTGTATCTAAGTCAAAGATTGGGATATAGTAGGAGTAAAATGACTGCCCTATCCTCCCATCACCCCCGGGCCTTGCTTTTGTTATTTGTTTTTTCAGTTTTCAAATTTCTGTGCCTTTCTTTCTACCTATCTCATAATTATTTTATGAGAGAAAGGGAGGGGTTTTATAAATGAGAAATTGTGTTAGCTGAAAACCTTAGTAGTGATGGGAAGGCAACTTCTATGATGAAGGCAGGTTAAAGAGTAGCCTTGCCATCTAAAACAAACAAAGAAGCTGAGGGGATGTCCACCTATTAAAGTAAAGTAAAGTAATAGAGAGATGTGAAGCCCCAGTCACCAAAATCTGCAGTTCAAGAATTGTATCAACTCTGAAAGCTCTAAATAGATGGGGGTAGAGTTGTATGGTGCTCTGAGGATGTTGGTGCCTCAGGTAAAGAATATGGTCAAATAGATGAACGACTGTGAAAAGGAAAGCTTATTGTTGGGAGTACAGGTAGGGGGAGAACCTGTTGGGATCTTCCCTCCTCCACACTGCTCCACCAATTAAAGTTTTACTAGGTCACCTCTAAATGTGTTAAGAACTGAAACTTTTTCTTTTTCTTTTCTCTAAAAGAACTATATAAAATCTCAGACTTTGAACTAACAGAAGGCTGAGTTCAATCTTCCCATAAAGTGGAATATTTCAGTTAAGAATCATATCCAACCAGAAACTGGAAAGAGAAGAAGTTCAAAGAGCAGAAGTCACTTCTGACATTCTGGTAATGCTGCGATGCTGGCCCTGCAATGTCAAAGCCCTAAGATGCCCCTGTACGGGTGTGCCCTGGCCATGTGTGTTCTCTTTTTGTGGATCTCTCCACACAGGAGGAATGTCTGTTATACAGATTCTTAATGTTTGTCTCTCTTCTTCCTGACAATGCTGGCATTTACAGGACAGCAGGTCCCAAGTTAACAAAGAAGATGTTTCATTGTTACTTTTTCTTTCCTTTTTTTGGGGGGGGCGGTTAGCAGAACAAAGCTATATCAGCATAAAAATAAATTTTCTTTATGTTATTTATTTTTAGATCATATTTATATGAATATGAACTTACACTTGCCCCTATACATTGATTTATTCCTTATAATAATGAATAAAAATATTTTTTTAAAGAAACACTTCAGCAAAATTAGCACATCAACTACTTTTCTTTCTTCCCTATTTCATTAAATATATTTATTTGTAATAATCAGAGCACTTGGCTGACTAATAAAATGTAAATACATCAGAGAAGGTTTTTGAGCTATGGTTTTGAGAGGATACAGATCTTGAGAATATCCTATATCTGGGGTAGTCTTGCCTGGAGAATCTACTCTCTAACATGGAAGGAGGGTGTTGTGGTGCCTTTCAGTGCTGCACTCATAATAATAGTATCTCTGTTTTCTTTGGCTTTGCAGTTGTTAAAACACTGAACTTTTTGTTTAAATACTCATATTTAATCATTACAATGACCATAGGAGGTAGGAAGAGCAAAGGTTTTTAAACCCAGAATGGCAAATGATAAAACTGAATCTCAAATATTAGGAGAATTAACAAAGAGTATTTGGAAGCAAATGTCAGAGCTATAATTTGTCACCAGGTCATCTCAGAGAATATATTTTTTCCATAGCATTCTATGTCTCAAATTTATTGTCTCTCTGTCTTTCTGCGTCTCTCTCTTCCATGCATTCTTTTTTCCTTCTTTCCTTCCTCCATCCCTTTCTCTTTCTCTCCCTTCCTTCTCTCCTTCCCTTCTCCCTTCTTTTTTTCTCTCTTTCTTGAGTCTCTCCTTCTTTTGAAGGCTAGAAGTGCAGTGATTACAATAAATCTTGGCCCACACCAACTACTGAATCATATTGACCTACCATGTTTCTGACACATACTGGATCTGTCTTCTCTTGGCATCCATGTGATTCTCTCAGCCCCCTCAGGCCCCAGACACTTCCATTGGACACAGTCCAGCATCAGTTTCTTCAGCAAGGGGACTCATAGTTGTGTGCCTCCACAATGCCAAGTACAACTTTTACTCTAAATCTCATTCCATGAGTAAGTTATTCTGTTACCTATTGTAAGAACATTTGCTTTGGTCTTTTTTTTTTAAATGCCTAGTACTACCAAAAATATGTCAAATTAGTGGTGTTACTATTATATGAGAAGTATGCCTTAAAAAGGTGAAATAAGTTGTGTTAATATCGTTTATGCCTCATAACATTAAACAATTCTAGAATGCTTGTCATACTGTCACTGATATGTCAAATATTGTACAGTATGTTACTTTACAAATAATTTTATGTAGTTACCTCATTTGAGAAATCCAACAGTTCTATGATACTAGAAGTATATTATTTTCCCATTTTTCCCATTTTCTTCTTTTCCAGGAGAGGAAGCACAACAAATGTGCAAGCTTGTTTTTTTTTTTTTTCCCCAGGATCACACAGCTAATATGTTATACAGGAAAAGGAGCACAGATCTTTTGAAAGCAGATAAAGTGCTCTTTTCGCTAGACAAAATATATTTACCCACTTCCACCACCATTCCCACTGCTAGCCCATTACACTTCAAGTGGTTTGGCTTATTTTCTGGATGTGACCAGCATGGTATACATTACTTGTTATATCCATGACATAAAAATGTTCCTATTTTCAGACTTTTTGCTTAAATTGATTTTGGCTTCTGTCCCTCCAAAACTGAATCATGCCTATTCAAATAATGCATTTCCTACCATAAAAATTATATTTGGTTACTACTTTTTGTGCTTCCATAAAATCACAAAGTAACATAGTCAAGCTGAGAATTCTCTTTTTTTGCCAGTCTTCTTATTTTTTATTAGTTCATTTATTTAATTTTAATCTACAACACTCACTTCCTTACATTTTAATTTTTCTCCTCTTCTGTCCCACTCCCTCCCTGAGACAGCATGCAATCTGATATAGGCTCTACACCTGCATTCTTATTAAACTCATTTTCAAATTACACGGGTTGCATAGAAGAATTATAACAAATGGGAGATGTCATGAGAAAGAAAATAAAACAAAAAAATAAAGAAAATAGTCTGCTTCATTTTGCACTCCAACTCCATAATTCTTTCTGTGGATATGTATGGCATTTCCCATCATGAGTCCTTTGGGATTATTTTAGGTCCTTGCATTCCTGAGAAGGGCTTAATCTATCAAAATCAGGAATTGGACACTGTGGCTATTACTGTATACAATATTATACTGCATCTGTTCACTTCACTCAGTCATTCCAGGTTTTCTTGAAGTCGGCCTGTTTGTCATTTCTCATAGCACAATAAATTTACATTACATTCATATACCACAACTTGTTCAACCATTCCCCAATTTATGGACATCCCATCAATTTCTAGTTCTTGGCCACCACAAAAATAACTGCTATAAATATTTTTGTACACATGATACAGGTCTAGAAGTGACATTGCTGGGTCAAAGAGTTTGTACATTTTATAGCCCTTTGTGCATAGTACAAAATTGCTGTCCAAAGTGGTTGGATCAGCTCGCAGCCACACCAAAAATGAATTAGTATTCCAACTTTCACATATCTTCTCCAGCATTTATCATTTTCCTTTTTTGTCTTGTTAAAAACTGAGAATTCTTGATGGCCTCTATAATTCTGATTGGCATATAAAATGCATTTAAAGGACACAATCTTAAAATTCCCAATGCATGCATTTTGTCTATATGTTTCAATCAACTGAGCATGGTGAAATACCTTGGATATTCAGTAAATGTTGAAATATGTGTATCAAGAGGCAACGTATTATAACGACAACAGCACTGGAAAGGAAGACAGGAAGATATGGGTTCAAGCACTATTACTCATTAATTGTGTGACCATAAGTAAGTAAATCATGGAACTTCTCTGGTCCTCAGTTTTCTCATATGAAAAATGAAAAGAACATACCTTTAATTCTAACTGGAAACTCAAAAAATTAGACAATATCTAATTTCAAGAAATGTTAATTCATTCTCTTGTGGAGAGGGGACACAACATGCACGTATAAAAGTTTATACAGAAGAAACACAAGATGGAGAAATACAATTTAGCTAAGATTGGGAATAGCCATTGTGGGGATCTACAAATACTTCTTATAGAAGATAATATTGAACTGAATCTTGAAGCTCAATTAGGAATTCTGTTAGGTGGAAGTGAGAAGCAAGTTCATTGAAGACACAGGGAGGAGCCAATGAAAAGATGTGAAGATAGGAGATAAAGTCTAGCACACGTGTGTGTGTGCATCTATATGTAACATTAAGAAAGCTGATTTGGCTAGGTCATAGAAGATAAGAAGGGGAGACCTATAAAATAAAGCTAGAAAGACAGTGTGTGACTAGATTCTGAAGGGCTTCAAAAGACAAACAGATTGCATGCTGGATCCTAGAAGCAATGAGGAGTCACTGGAATTTTCTCAGTAGTGTAGTGACATGGTGACATGCTTAAGGAAAAAAAAACTTTGACAGCTATGTAAAATATGAGTTGGAGTTGGAAGAGATGTGAAGCATGGAGGGAATTATGGTCTAGGGGAGAAGACACAGGCTTGAATTAAGGTGGTGTTTGGGAAATTGAGAGAGAAGGGATCAGACATGAGACATTGATACAAAAATGTCAAGATTTGCCAAGCTTGTATATGTTGGGTAAGGGAATAAGGAATGAAGGATATTACTGAAGTTACAAAACTAAAAGACTAGAAGAATAGTGATATGCTTGACAGAAATAGAAAAGTTTGGTGGAGAGGTGTTTGGAAATTAAAATAAATTCTGTTTTGGACATGTCAAGAATGAGAAGCCTCTGGGAGTGCTGTTATTAATGCTCAAAAGTGCTGCTATTGTTAAGTCATTTTTCAGTCATGTCCAACTCTTTGTGATGCCATTTTTTATTTGCAAAAATCCTTGAGTGGTTTTCCATTCCTTCTGTAGCTCATTTAACCTAAGAAGAACTGAGGCAAATAGGGTTAAGGGACTTGCCCAGAGTCACACAGCTAGTAAGTATCTGAGGCCAGATTTGAACTCAGGAAGATGAGTCTTTCTGATTTCATTTCCATCATTCTATCCACTGAGGTCCCTAGCTGTCTATGTCCAATAGTAAGTTAGTGATTCAAGACTATCTCAGGGGAGAGTGGCACTGGATATCTATGAGTCAAAGCATTGAGAAGATTATTACACTCATACAGAGGAGAATGACAGATTATTGTAAACCAGATTACATCAAGCAGTAGATGAAAAAGGGATTGAGGGGAAAAAATGATTCTACAGAGAGCTTGGCATGCAATATACCTAATCAGATAATTCTGAGAGAATTTGCAGATAAAATTCCAAGGAATACAACAGATTGAGTAGAATAGGTCTTCGGTTGCATTTTTATAGTGAGCTGTTCCAAGGACAGTACTTTTTTTCCAACAGTACAAATTAAATGCTTCTTATGCCTCTTCATAATGTATGAATGCATTTGTTTATGTGTGTATACATTGACAATTCACACACACATATATACACAAATATATTATTATTAATGTGCATGTTTGTGTATGATTATGAATGTGTACACAGGCTGTATCTAATGGGATTTTTATAGCGTTTGTGAAATTATTTTTAAAGGAAGTGATAGATGATTAGATTACATTAGATTAGAGATAGATAGATAGATAGATCGATAGATAGATAGATAGCTTGAGCACATAAACCAGTGTTCACTTCCACAGTCGCCACATTCAATCCTATTTTGGTGGGGGGGCAGTTGGGGTTAAATGATTTGCCCAGTGTCACCTACCTAGTATATGTCAAGTATCTGAGGCTTGATTTGAACTCAGGTGCTCCTGACTCCATGACTGGTGCTCTATCCATTGCCACATTCAATCTTAAAAACAAAAACAAAACCCAAACAATGCCCCCCCACCAAAAATAAAACCCCAATAACAATTTGAAAGAAAGTTATATAAGCAGGTAAAAAAATTCAGTGATTTCCCCATATAATTCACTTTTTA
The DNA here is from genome assembly GCA_023548195.1 of Bettongia penicillata ogilbyi. NCBI lineage: Eukaryota > Metazoa > Chordata > Mammalia > Diprotodontia > Potoroidae > Bettongia > Bettongia penicillata. Next base: position 24,290 of record JAJHZJ010000234.1, read on the forward strand.
ACAGTTGATAGCTTGCAGGCACAAAATGTTGCAAAAGGGAAAGGAAGAAATGTTGGACAACATTAGCCAAAGTCCTAGTCATCTAATGAATACCAAAATATGGAAAATTTATGTGATACCAAAATGATATTTAAAGTAAAATGCTAAAATCAGACCATTCTAGTAGGTATTACTTTTACTTTAATTGTTCATAGGAATGGTCACTCTTTCTCATAAAACAAATTGCCAGCACTCCTTGATCTAGTATAAGATCTTCATGAGTCATGATAGCCAAAACAATACTTTCTTTGGTGTCTGTTTCTGTAGTAATGGGCCTTTACAAACTTGACTGGAATGTTTCTCAACTGACAGACCTATAGTCAACCCTCAGAAAGATCTTTTCAGATGAGTAGTAATCAGATTTTCATGTCTGCTGTCATAGTTCTCATAAAGTCAAAGTTATTGCTATCTCTCCCTGCGGCATGAGATTAAGACTTTAGTCAAGGCCTATGATTTCAATTCAAGAAAGAATATGGATTGAAGCTTAACCATTGGAACATTTATGAACATCTAGTAATTTAAAAATACAAAAATAAAGTCTTCCTGTCGAGGTAATTATAACACAAATGATAGTAGTTCATAAGAAAATATTAGATAAGTAGATCAAATCATACTGTGAAATCCATTTAAGGAGTCATATCACTATAATAACATCTTATATCTTTTCTCTTAAGGTTTTCTCCATTGAATGGCCTGCAAATTAGGTATTTACATTATCATTTTTAAATTTCCATTTTTTCTCATGTGTATCTCCATTACATATAATATAGCTTTCCCATTAAATCAAAGGGAATAATTCAGAATCTTGATATTTAATTTATCATAGTAATTTCCTTGTTTTCTCTCCAGAAAATCAATTTGAAGTACAGGAAATATCCAATGAATTTCCTAAACAGTTTTTAAATCAGCTTTTTTTTTTTTAAGGAAGCAGCATAACTTAATAAAATCTTCAAACTACTCATTTTATCCAAATATAATTATAGCTCAGATGAATATTTAAAGAGCACTGCTGAAGAGTATTACAAAGAAGTGATGTATCTTTTAGAGACTCTTAACTTGTTTATGCTAATCATTCAATGTTAATAAGCTGCCAACAGTATTCCTTGCAGTTTGCAACTTCAGTCTCAAAGACTGATTTCATCTGATACTGCAAACTAAGATTACAAAGGTACTCTTGGTCCTAAGATGGGGATCTTCTTTCCAATTAGCAAAGATAAACAATGAGATTCAGTAGATGGCATTGTCCCTCAATCAATATTGTATACAGTGAAGAAGCTTCAGATTTGGCAAGTGTGGCACCTCCACATCATGAGGTCTAGCCAGTCTTAACTACTTGACATTCAATAACATTTCATAATAAGTATGTCAAACACTCTCATCTCCTTTTCTGACTCAAGATAATGGGACACACAAACACACACACACATAGATATACACACAGAAATAGATACAGATCTATGGATATAACTTCTATCTATAGATCTATACCTTTCTACCTGTCCATTGCTCTCTTCTCTCTCTCTCTCTCTCTCTCTCTCTCTCTCTCTCTCTATATATATATATATATATATATATATATATATATATATATATATACATATACATATATATCCCTCCCTCTGTAGTTTTTTAATTGCTCAGTGAAATGGCATTCAAAGAAATGTGGTATGAGCTCATTCCAGAATTATTACAGAGGAATTCTGATTCAATGATGTTTAGTGATTGAAATATGACTTTATGCTATCATCCAACTCAATTACTGATTTATTCAGTCATTTTTCTTCTATCACCGTGTTAATACTGACAGCATATTCACAGGTAATGCTAATAACTGTCATATTTTGCAACTGATGTTAATAAGCACTTTGTGACCAGAGTAAAATAGACAATCTTCTGCACTTACTATGAGAAAGGGAAACTGAGTTATTAAATAAAATTGGTAGGCCATTCACAACATTGTAAAAAGTGAAAATTGCACATCATGTATTAGCATTTGGTCTGATAATTGAGCTAAAAGGTCATGTATACTAACTGTGATGAGAAGTGGATGAAAGCTACCAATGACATATTTTGCACAACAAAAAATCCTCACTACTTATTTTGAGAGAAAATAAAGATTACTTTTCACTATTGGGTTCTAAATATTTTATCGTTTTGAAGGCTTTTAGTCAGTCTCTCTCAAGGGAGTTTAGTTCACTCTGGAAACAATTCTTAATTTTGTATATTTAAATAGAGAAAGTCAATGATAGTACTTGCATATTGACACATGAGGGAATTATAAAAGTCTTGAGGATGTTAAATTCAGATTTGCTGACTCTATAGGTAAATATGCTACTATTCATTGATCTTGCTAGTCTCAAGAATGATAAAGAGCCAGTAAGACATTTGGTTTCTGGTTTGAGGAGTTACATATATTAAGTTTGAGGTCCATATGTACATCATTTACTGTGGGTCTTAGACACACATTGATTTCCATCAGTGAGAAAACTTCACTTCAGTATGTCTGCTGGGCACATATTTCTAAGATTAACTAGTTAGAGATAGGTAGATAGATAAAAATCAAATAGAAAGATGTACATATATTCATCTATAGAGATATAATTCTTTACTGTTGACTGAATTTACTACAGATAAAGCTGCTGCAAATGTTCCTGACAAGCACATCTTAACAGCTGCATTTCTGTAGAATAGAATATTGTTTCCCCACTTCTAAGTGCTGGAATATCACTCTTTGATATATTTTCCTTACAAAACATGAAAATTTTCTTTTCTTATTGTGTGCTGAAATTAGTCTTTAATTTAATATGTAAGTGGTTACACTTACATAAGGAAAAGGGCTATGTATCAATCATCTTGAGAATTTTCCCCAGCAGATATGTATCTTATAATTATTGCTCACTTACTTCAGCTGAATAATTATGATGGAAGAAATTAATTTTCAATTAGTAAAACCAAGGTTAAGATCCTAGAGGGTAAGCATTAATTTTATTTTCTGTGTAACTTTATATAGAATCTTTCTGTTCACTCAAATGTCCATTCCAATGATAATGGTATGTTTTTAATCATCAGGTTCCAGCCATATTTTTTAGATCTCCCAGAGATTCTTCAGTACTGCCATCTCTAAAGTGTAAATGGATACAAATTCATTTTATTTAGTCTTAAATAGACAAGAGTTTCAAAATAAATTACACCAACATCTCAATGTGGGTAGGGAATGGAGTTGGTCTTAAATAAACTTTAAAAATGAAAATCTCTTTTAAATAATATTCTCGGGGGGAGGAGCCAAGATGGTGGAGTAGAAAGACTCTCGTATGCTAGCTCTGAATCCACAGCCCATAAATTTCTTCTAAAAAGAACTCCCCACAAATTCTGGAGTACTGCAAGCCATGCACCAACACAGTGGAAGAGATTTCCATTCCAGAGAGCCCTGGAAAGCTGTCCCCAGGGGTCCGTAGTGCTCCGGACAGTGGAGTCCACCCCTGTGCCGCCCTGGCTGCGCAGCCCCAGAGGAGCAGATATGAGCAGGTTTCAGGGACGGAACCCCCAGGGGCCTCGAAGGACCCTCCACCCACAAGCGCACAGGTCAGTGAGAGAGACGTCTGGGCTGGCCAAGAGGGGAGTCGGGTGTCTCCGTGACTTGGGCCCCCTCGGGAGGCAGTGGCAGAGGCAGAGGCAGGGGCAGCAGCAGCCCAGGAATCCCCAAGCAAACAGGAGCTCCATTACCAAAGGTCTCTGCATAAAGCCCCTGAGGGAACTGAGCCTGGGAGGCAGACCTGCCCCCACCAGCTCCATTACTCAAGGTCTCTGCATAAAGCCCCTGAGGGAACTGAGCCTGGGAGGCATCCCTGCCCCAACCCAAACACCAGAACTTAAGCTCACATTGAATAGCAGTCACTCCTGCCACGGATAGCCCTGAGACTGGGAAGCAGCACTTGAATCTCAGACCCCAAGCACTAGCTGGGAGGATCTAGGTGGGGGTGGAGAGGAATCTCAGAAGTCAAGTAACTGGCTGGGAAAATGCCCAGAAAAAGGAAGCAAAATAAGAACATAGAGAGGTACTTTATTGGGGAAGAGATGATCCTTCCTCCCTTCATTTCTGATGAAGAAGTACAATTCTTACCATCAGGGAAAGACGTGGAGGTCGGGGCCTCTGTTCCCCAGATATCCAAGGTGGATGCCCAGTGGGCTCAGGCCATGGAAGAGCTCAAAAAGGATTTTGAAAATCAAGTTAGGCAGGTGGAGGAAAAACTGGGAAGAGAAATGAGAGAGATGCAAGAAAAGCATGAAAAATGGGTCAATACCTTGCTAAAGGAGACCCAAAAAATGCTGAAGAAAATAACACCTTGAAAAATAGGCTAACTCAATTGGCAAAAGAGGTTCAAAAAGCAAATGAGGAGAAGAATGCTTTAAAAAGCAAAATTAGCCAAATGGAAAAAGAGGTTCAAAAGCTCACTAAAGAGAATAGTGCTCTCAAGATTAGAGTGGAACAGATGGAGTCTAATGACTTTCTGAGAAACCAAGAAATCACAAAACAAAACCAAAAGAATGAAAAAATGGAAGAGAATGTGAAATATCTCATTGGAAAAACAACTGACCTGGAAATCAGATCCAGGAGAGACAATTCAAAAATTATGGGACTACCTGAAAGCTATGATCAAAAAAAGAGCCTAGACATCATCTTTCATGAAATTATCAAGGAAAACTGCCCTGAGATTCTAGAACCAGAGGGCAAAATAAGTATTGAAGGAATCCATCTCTCACCACCTGAAAGAGATAGAAAAAAAGAAACTCCTAGGAACATTGTGGCCAAATTCCAGAGTTCCCAGGTCAAGGAGAAAATATTGCAAGCAGCTAGAAATAAACAATTCCAGTATGGTGGAAATACAATCTGGATAACACAAGATCTAGCAGCTTCTACATTAAGGAATTGAAGGGTATGGAATAGGATATTCCATAAGTCAAAGGAACTAGGACTCAAACCAAGAATCACCTACCCAGCAAAACTGAGTATAATACTTCAGGAGAAAATATGGTCTTTCGATGAAACAGAGGACTTTCAAGCATTCTTGATGAAAATACCAGAGCTGAAAAGAAAATTTGACTTTCAAACACAAGAATGAGAAGAAGCATGAAAAAGTAAACAGCAAAGAGAAGTCATAAGGCACTTACTAAAGTTGAACTGTTTACATTCCTACATGGAAAGACAATATTTGTAAGTCTTAAAACATTTCAGTATCTGGGTTGTTGGTGGGACCATACAGAGACGTACACACACACACACACACACACACATATACACACACACGTACATGCATGCACGCACACACATACACACATGCACGCACACAGAGACAGAGAGCACAGAGTGAATTGAACAGGATTGGACCATATCTTAAAAGAAATTAAGGTAAATGGAGAGAGGGTGAAATGGAATGGGGTAAATTATCTCTCATTGAAGAGGCAAGCAGGAGACTTTTTAGTGGAGGAGAAAAGAGGAGAGTTCAGAAAAAAACATGAAGTTTACCCTCATCACATTCGATTAAAGGAAGGAGTAAAATGCACACCCATTTTGGTATAAAAACCTATCTTACAGTACAGAAAAGTGGGGGGGATGATGGAAGGAAGGGCAATGGGAGGAGGGAGCAATTTGAAGTCAACACTCAGGGAGGGACAGGATCAAAAGACAGAATAGAAACAATGGGGGGCAGGATAGGATGGAGGGGTATACAGTTAGTCTTACACAACACGACTATTATGGAAGTCATTTGCAAAACTACACAGATATGGCTTATATTGAATTGTCTGCCTTCCCAAAGGGAATGGGTGGGGAGGGAGGGATGGGAAGAATTTGGAACTCAAAGTTTTAGGAACAACTGTTGAGTATGTTTCTTGCTACTAGGAAATAAGAAACACAGGTAATGGGGAATAGAAAGTCATCTGGCCCTACAGGACAAAAGAGAAGATGGGGACAAGAGAAGGGAGGGATGATAGAAGAGAGGGCAGATTGGTGATAGGGAAAATTAGAAAGCGTGGTGTATTCGGGTGGGGAGAGGGGACTAATGGGGAGAAAATTTGGAAACCAAAATTTTGTGAAAATGAATGTACAAAGTTAAATAAGTAAATTTATATTTTGAAAAAATAAAAAAAATAAAAATATGCTAACTCTATTTGTGAAAGAGGTCCAAAATCCAATGAGGAGGAGAAGAAGACTTTAAAAAGTAGAATTTGCCAAATAGAAAAGGGAAGTGCAAAAAACTCATTGAAGAAAGTTGTTCTTTAAAAATTAGAATGGAATGGATGGAAGCTAATGACTTTATGAGAAACCAAGAAATTACAAAACAAAACCAAAGAATGAAAAAAAAATAGAAGATAATGTGAAATATCTCATAGGAAAAACAACTGATTTGGAAAATAATTGCTGGAGAGATAATTTAAAAATTATAGGACTACCTGAAACACATGATCAAAAAAGAGCCTAGACATCATCTTTCATGAAATTATCAAGGAAAACTGCCCTGATATTCTAGAAACAGAGGGCAAAGCAAATATTGAAAGAATTTACAGATCATCTCCTAAAAGAGACCTGAAAACAGAAACTCCTAGGAATATTGTAACCAAATTCCTTCTTTGTGAAGATGTATATCCATGCTCTGTGCTGAGCTTACTCCTCTGAACTATCTATATTCTCTCTCAGTTAGCTCATCAAACTACTTTGGTTTATCATAGCTATGAAGATGACTCTCAGATAAAAAAACCTCGTCTTCATCTCTATTTTGGGCTACAATCCTGAAATAATTATCTGCCACTAGATGTTTCATTAATATCTCAAATATAACCCCTTTGAAGTTAGATGATGTGGTCCACAGAGGGCTGGTCCTGGACTCAGGAAGAATTGAATTCAAATTTTTCTATCCTCCTAAATAGGCAACCTTAAGCAAGTCACTTAAGTTTGACACAATTTCCTCATCTTTAAAATAGAGATAATAATAACATATATCTCCCAAGATCAGATGAGTTTATATTTGTAAAGTGCTTAGCACAGGGCTTGGTCCATAAGTGGTACCATATAAACATTATCATCATCATCATCATCATCATCATCATCATCATCATCCTTGTATTATTCTTATTAGTGTACCCCAACATAATCAAAACAGAATGCATTGTCTCCCACCTCCTTCTCCCTTTATCCACTCTCAAAATAAACAACTCTTCTTCCTGACTTCTTTTTTTTCTAGGACATCAAAGTCACTTTATTCATCCAGATTTACAATCTTAATCACCCTTGAATTTTTATGGTCCCTTGCCCTCACTACATTCAGACATTTACCAATTCCTGTGAATTCTAAATCCACAATACCTCTGACCATCATTTCCTTTTCCCCATTCCCAAAAGCATTAGTCTAATTGAGTATTTCTCCTTCCTCTTTGGAGTTGCTTGGTATTCTTTTAATTGGTTTCTCAATCATCAGGTTCTCCCCTCTTCAGTACTTCCACTAAATGACTGCCAAAATGACATTCCCAAAACACAGGTAGGACCATATCAATTTCCCAAGAATCTCTCCCTATTGCCTATAATATATCATACAAATTACTCTGCTTGACATTTTAGACTATTCCTAGTTGGGTTCTAATGCATCATTCCAGAATGCCTTCATATTTATCTGTCACATACACTTTGTGCTCCAGTCAAACTATCCATGATCTTCCCCCATACTTGATCTTCCATTTCTCATCTCTGTGCCTTTGTCCAGGTTGTCCCACAGGCCTGGAATGTTCTCACTTTTTTTTAATGCCACTTGGAATTTGTAACTCCTTTCAAGACTCTGCTCAAAATCCCTCTTAAGTGAGACTTCATGCTTAGTGTTTTAGCACTGCCAATTTAATTTACATGTTTTGATTTACTTATTTGTGTGTATATGATTTCCCCCAGTAAACTGTAAGCTACTTGAGAGCAGGGAGGGTTTTTTTTTTTTTTTGCATTGATGTCCCCATAAAATAGCATAGTAACTGGAACAAGCTATAATCTTAATAAATGTTTGTTGACTTAAGTTAAAGATAAAGACCAAAGAGATGTAGGGGTGGATAAAATAAGAGACTGGAGGAAAATAAGAGCTAAAGGCAATATGATAGAGATCTATAAAGTAACTTCTAGGATTAGGCGACTCAAAGGACTAATTTAGAACATATAGGTCTTCCATGTGCTGGAATTTCTAGGGTTCTTATTAGTGCACATGGACATTTACACACAGAACATATGCAGGAAAAATTCTGTAAGATCTTCTGATTGGAGGTGTACCAGCAAAGCTGTTACAGAGATACAAAGAAAGAAAACAAAGGCATTGGTGGATATAGCCACTGCAGTTGCACTCTCACTGCAACAAATGTCTTCCTTTGTTCCTCTGTTCCCTTCCCTTCCCTATTTTGTTTTCTATCTGTCTCTCTCACTGTCTCTGTCTCTCTTATTACCCATGCTGTGGTACTGTTTTTGCAATTTAGTACTATAAAAATAAATAAAAACTTTCAGTCCATACATAAGCCAGAAATCATGGCAGAGAAAAATATTAGATGCCATATAGAAATATATCTCTATGGGGCAAATGGGCCTAAGAAGAGTCTTATATCTACACAAAAAAACAGTCACACAGTTCAGAACTGGTCAGCTCCTGGCTTTGAGAAGAGTTTGTTGTATTTCAGTTTAGGGAAAAGAGACTTTCAAATCTGCTAATGTATTGACCTCAGGGATGCAAGACAGAATTGACTGTTGTTTGTTGTTTTTATTTTTTTAATTTGGCCTTGCACAGGAATGAGGATGAAGAAGGAAAATAAGTGAGAGGCAACTGCCAAATTACATGGAAATGAATGCTTATTTGAAAATGACATTAGTCATATAAAGAAAATGACAATATCATTTCCTCTCTGCCACAACATTAATGTACTCTGATCAATGATAACTATGGAGTTAGTTTGAGGAATATACAAGTAGCATTCCCCATGTGCTTCCTATCGTTAAGGATAGGTGACATAATCCACTGCAACCTAATCCGGTAGAAACATAGTTGCTTCCCAATATTGCGGCCATTTCTGCTATATTTCCTTTTCCCTTTGGTTGCCTCATGTTGCTTATCCTCTTCTTAACTCACGCTTCTCCATTCCTTTAGCTCAAGTCTGGCTTTGGTTCTTCCTACATTTTCTAATCAACTATGTATGAACCAATTATTCAATGCTCACCTTATTTCAAATTCTCAGTAAAGCATCTCATTACTCTCCCAAACATTGGTTTGATAGATAAATACCAACCAAATTTTAGGCTCTGTGTTACCACATAGAAAATAATATTTTTCAGAGGGCTTTAGTGGAAAGATTGAACACATAGATGCCCAGACTTACCTATGATTTGTGCTGCATTTTTAAGATAAAGATTGTGGATGGAATAAAAGCATTTTACTCTAATATAAACATTGGGAACAATACCCAGGATTGTATCACCATCCCCAAAGTTGCTTTTAATAGTCTTAGAATATTTTTCATATAAGTCAGCTTTCTTAGAACCTAGTGACAGAGTTGAAATCATTTGTTCTATCTAAGGAATCTATTTTTCCTTTCATTTCATAGTCACTGCTAGGCAATATACTTTCTCATATTTTACAATCTTATCTCCCCAATGCATGTGACTGAAATATATAGATATTATGAAGGAAAAACTATTCCTAGAGCAATATCTCTTTAAGCCTTAAACATGGATGCCATTCACCTCATTTTCTCTCTGTTCATGCTCAGACTGAAATACTTAAAACTTCACCAAACATCTAAAGTCGATTCTAAATTGATTTCCATAGTAACCACAAAGTGACTCCTTATCCAAACCTACTGCAAAAAAAGTATAAGTACAACTACTTTTTTTATCCAGTGAATATGTTTGTTTAGAGTGGGGTAAACCATTCAAGGCTTTCTTGGAAGAAGGGTTATTCAGGAATTCTGAGTAGTAACAGGGAAGACATGAAGCAAAGAACTGGGTCTGATCAAGAGATGAAGAAAGGTCTTTTTATTTGGAATTGATTTTTCATAAATATTCCTTTACCTCATTTCTAAATTCCATTGATTCTTGCTTGGTTGATCTAGTTCAATTATCCAGAAGTTTAAGTGGATGTGACAATAGAGGAATATTTTTCACAACTAATTCCAAGAAGTAGGGAGGCTGAGGGAATGAACTTCCAATACACCACTGAATATGAACCCTTAGTCTTTCCATATATTGTTAATTGCTGTGATAGAGTGACTATATTTTGTGTGAATTAATGCAAATGGCTTGCCAATATTTCTAGCATCAAATATAAACTTTTGCTTTTAAAGAATTCTGCAAATTGGCCATTTTTGAATTCTTTAAATATTAACCATTGTGGCTTTCCATTAACTTTTTAATGCAGATGAATTGTCATATTTGCTCTTCTTCAAAAATACTGTTCTGTCTCTCATCCTTGTGCTTTCATATTGCCTTACTATAGCATACTGTAGTGGGTAGGGCACTTAGACTAGGCAAAACATGGGTTCAAATCCTCTTTCAGATTCTTACTACAACTAAGTGCCAGGCACTATGATAAGCCCTGAGGATATAAAAATAGGCAAAAGATAATCTCTGCGCTCAAAAGTTCTTACAGTCTAATGGAGAAGACAACAAGAAAAAACATATACAAAATGAGCTAACAGCTATGTGGCACATTGGCTAGAGAGGCAGATATGAAGTCAAGATGACTCACCTGTCTGAATTAAAATCTCACCTCCAACAAGCTGTGTGACCCTGGGCAAGTCACTTAACTCTGTTTTGACTCAATTCCTCATTCATAAAGTGAGCTGGAGAAAAAATGGTAAACCACTCTAGTATCTTTGTCAAGAAAACTCCAAATGGGGTCATGAAGAATCAGACATGATTGAAATTATTGAACAAAAACAACAAGAGGGAAAGCATTGGAATCAAGGGGCTTGAGAAGGACTCCTTGAAAAGCTGGGGATTTTACTTATAGATTAAAGAAGTCAAGGATGACAGCTATAATCATAATTGAGGAGGCAGAGCATTACGGGCATGTGGGAGAACCAGAGAAAACACCCAGAGCTGAGAGATAGAGTATTTTATAAATGAAAGGACCAGGGCAGCATCTCTGGATCACAGAGTACTTCAGGGAATAAGGTGAAACAAGATTGAAAAATTAGGAAGGGACTGGGTTAGGAAAGGCTTTGAATGCCAAAGGTATCATTTTGTATTTGTTCTTGAGGCATTATGAAACCACTGGAGTTTAAGTATGAAGGTGACATAATCAAAGAGTACTTCAGGAAAATCACTTTAGTCGCTGAATGAAGAATGGATAGAGTGGGGAGAAAGCTGAGATGGACAGATTCACCCCCTGGCTAGAGTCATAATATACATGGCAAATATGAATATTATGAACTTCAAAGGAAGAGAGATTACTGAGTGATGGAGAAAAGGGAGAAAACCTGAAAGTGGCAATGGAGAGCAAGGGGCTTTCCATTAAGCAAGGAGTTTTCCATTAAGTTGAGAAGGAGTGAAGTAGAACTAGAAAAAGAAGCAAGGAAGCTTATGCCATCAGGAGAAGCCAGTTTTTAGTAAGAGTAAATAGAAAGAAGGACTGAGAGATGAATAGATTTAAGATGAAAGGATATCTGTCATCTAAGGAATAGGCATTCCAGAGGGACAGTGGAAGAGCTAGGTGGAGTTACTATGAAATTTTAAGTTGGAAGGTTTAAAGGAGACAAGAGTCAAGTAGCAAGTGGCAAAGAGTGTAGAATGGAATTTAGATGATGATCAAGCATTTATGCACGTATATATTTACAGCATACATACATGACTATATACATACATGTGTATGTGTGTATACATGTGTTTGCATGTATATACATAAATGTACATATATGCATATACACCCACACATACAAGCCCATATTTATACATACATATATATAAATATATATATATGTAGAGATAGAGAGAGAAATACAGACAGAGAGACAGAGACATACACACATACACAAACACATGGACATATTGTGGTAACATCTGGAGATAAAAAAAAGTCAAAATGAAACATTTCCTTCTCCCTAAAGTTAATGCTACACTTTGGCTTTTTTTAAATCTCCAGATGTTAGCATAATGCCTGACATATACAATAAGATTCCTTTAATAAATGCTTTCCAAATTGATATGTTTGGCTATTTCCACATTAAAGGCATGGTCAAAATCATGAACTTAAATTCAAAGGAAAGCTAAAAATTTTTAATTGCTTCAATGGTACCATTTTTTCTCCCTCAAACAATCTTTATCAGGACTGTGAAAAGACCAAAGCTAATACCAGGATATTCAAATAAATGAAAGTAAGAAGCAAGGTAACCCCAACAGCTTACAGTTGACTTTAGTATACAATCAGTGAGACATAATAAAATATAATCTATCATGAGTTAAAATTAGGGATTCCATATGTTCCTTGCCAAAACAATCATAGGAAATATTCCTATCAGTTTAATTTTTTTTTTCCATTAGACTTCCTTTACCCCTTTCACCTCTGCTGCTTAATTTCAATCACTTAGGATCAGTCAGAAAGAAAGAATTCTATTATTATGGAAGAAGAGCCAGAAAAAATCCAATGGATAATCTTATTTATTTCTAGTACTTTAAGAGCAGTCACACATTTAATAATTCTCTGTCTCTATTCTCCTCCTATCCTGAATTTTTCCCTGACCTCACAATCTAATTCAACTTTTAGTCCTGCAATTGTAAATTAATAGATTTATTTAACCTAAACTTATTGCAAAATCTTGTTTTTTCTCTTCTGCACACCAGGGTGTTCATTCTAAAATGGAAAATGTTGCATAATTAAATGAGATGACACTGTAAGAAATGAGGTAACTATTTAATGAAGATAGGTTCCTTTAAACATGTGCACACATGCACACACACACACGCACACACGAATGTGCAGGTGAACCTGACAGTTTTGTCCCTTTGAAATGGGTTCCTCTTTCAACTTCTTTTGTCTATGATGACATAGGCATTACCATCCTCTCAGTCATTCATACAGGAAAGAAAGGAATTAACATTGCCTCTTCTCTGTCTCCCTAATCTCCCAATTATACCCAGTGAGAATCTTTTAAAAATTGCACCTCTACAGTATTTCTGATCTAGCTCATCTTGTCTCTTTTTAAAGTCCCTCATTACCTTTTTTTTGCTGGGTTATTGCTATAACCTCTTAAATCACCATATTTTTCCATATCTCCCCTCTCCAATATATTTTCCTCTCTCTTGTCAAAGTTATTTTCGTAATGCACAGGTCTGAATAGATCACTATACACTCAAGAATCTTCATAGTGTTTATGACTTAAAGTACAAATGTCTCAGGTTGTAAAGGTCCTCCACAATCTACTTCCAGTTGACTATTCCATTCTGAGCTTTACATCATTCCTGAAGAGGAATGCACATTATATTTCAGCCAATCTACAATACTAGCTGATCTTCAAACTTGTCTTTCTTTGATTCAGGTCTACTCTGCCTGGAATGTACCCCTTTTAATCTCTATCAAATGAAATTCACTTCCTTTCATATTTCAGTTCTTGTTCTGCCATTTTCATGATACTTTCTACTCACTGATCTGTCCATCAGAGAGTATTTTCTTTCTCTCTCCTCAAATATTCTTGGATAATTTTGTTTACATTTTTCATCTTTTTCCCATCACATTCTAACTTGCTTTATACTTCTCTCCATTAAAGTCATATTCTCCCTAGTTGAATGTGATTGTCTACAGGACAGAGACTATGACATTTTTCATCTCTATGTAATCAGCATAAAGGACAGCACCTTACATACAACAGACAGTTAAAATACTTGTTGGATTGAATTGAATTGATGCAACAGGTCAGGACTGACAAAATGAAAAGCTCCTTCTCCTGAAATATAATTGGCAATCAAGAAGCACACAGATCCACATGCTTCTAGTAAAAGACCACATGAGGATGAACTTTTTAGGGTAGAGAAGAAGTGCATAGCACAAACAATAGCAGTGGCAAACCAACTAATATATATTCTTATCATAGGCATTCATGTGAAGGGCAGTTAACGTAACATAAAAACTGGTCCAGGGATGCTTTTCGTGCCCATATAATTCTGGTCAATTATCCAAGTATAAATGTGACAATTTACTGAACAGTGAAACCCTTGTTTTGCAAAGACAGAAATACCAGTATTGTGGGAAAATATCCCATTTTGAATTTATATATGAGTTCATGGTTCTCCCTTAAGAATATTGGTCCAGGAATGTATATACTGCCTTTGAAAAACAGAATGCCGTTAGTCGGTGTTTATTTGTTGGTAGCAGAAAGGTGCTGAATAATTGGCCTGAATCAGCCAGATTTACTAAGGGTTGAATTATATGTGAACTGGGCATCTGTCTTAGTATATGCTTTTCCATGATTAACACTCAAGGTATCTAGAAAAAGAGACAGCACCTTCATGACAATGCAATTGATTTAAATGTATTATTGTCCATATTGATAATTATTCTTGTTGATAATTATTACATAGAATATATTTATTTGAATCATTTGTAAAACTTAGTATGTGGTCATGGAAAATAATTGAAAGGTTAGATACATAAATTAAAAATAATCACAAAGAAAAAATTCATTTTTCTGAGATGTCTTTTTGTAAGTCTGGATATGGTTCAAAGAACTTTTGAAGATCTGTTGTTTCTCAGTATATCTGTCTGTTTGTGTTTTTTTTCAAATCATTAAAGAAAATTCCTAGGTAGATAGATATAGTAATTTGTAATCTCTTTGGAATAGGTTTATCCTAAAATGATTTAGTAGGTATAACATATTACTTTGAAATTTTCCCCCAATAAAAGCTTTTAAAAACTTCTGACTTCCTTCTCTTGGAAAATAATGATAACAGACATTTCTTTGACTCTACCATTTTCTCAAGCTCTCTGTTCTATATTTCTCTTCTTTAAGAAAAAATAAAAAAAAACCTCTGGAGAAGAAAAGTATACTAGTTGGATCCTTCCTATCTTCTCCCTTTCATTTGTCAAACCCTTTCTAACCTCCCTGATCTGCCTTCTGACCTTACCACTGAGCTAAAACTGTTCTCCAGGGTCACCAGTCAACCCTTTTATTGCAAAATCAAATGGCCTTTTCGAAGCCTTCATTAAACTTGACCTCTTTGAAGCACTTGAGACTGTGGGTCATGCTGTCCTCCTGGGTAGGCACTCTTCCATTTTTTGTTTTGTTTTTTAATGACATGGATCTTTTCTAACTTTCCTCTTTGTTTTGCTTGATCTTAATGCTTAACCAGCTCCCTATGAATTAACTGTGCCTCAGTGATCTGTGCTGGATCCTCTTTTCCTCGCTTACTAACTCTCAATATCTCATCAGCTACCATAGGTTTAATTTTCATCTTATACATATAAATCACATATCTATATAACAAACCTTAAACTCTCTTCTAACCTCCCCACTATAATTCTCAACTGTTTAGTGGATACACCCAACTAAATATTTTATAGGTATCTCAAATTTGACAAATCTAATACAAGATTCATTATGTTCTCAGGACCTACTCCTCCTCCAGATTTCCTTGTTCTTATTAAATATCTCAGCATGCTTTTAGATACCCAGGTTTTCATTCTCGGCCCCATCCTCAACTCTTCCCACAATTTCTCTGTTAACTCCCAAATTCAACACATTGTCAAATATTGTCAATGCAACATAATTCACAGCTATTTACAGCTTTGTAGTGGAACAGCCACTACCCTAGTCAGGTCCTCATCCCCTCGTCTTCTCTGTTTGGAATCCCAGTCTCTAAATCATGATTTGTATAGGTCACAAAATAATTTCCTAAAATGGAAGTCAATGGAAAATAGGACTCAAGAACCTTAATTATCTTTCCACTCCTAAACTGTCTTTATTTCTCATAAAAATATCAACTCTTATTATGCATTTAAAGCTTTTATAATCTGGCTTCAACCCATATTTACACCTTGACTCTCCCCTTGACATACACTATGTTGGCAAATTGTCTTATAGTCCGTTTTTCTATAAGAAGATAGAGGATACCAAAAATGCCCTCTAAGCAAAATCAAGCAATAGAAACATGGGCGGGGGGGAATAAGATTAAGGACATCCTGCTCAAAAGCTATGTCTATGACACATTTACAAAAAGATAGGAAGCTAATAAAAATTGTAGCACCATCAAAAAGACAGAGAATCTGTCTCTCTCCATGTCTGTCTCTCATTCTCCTCTCTCTGTCTCTGTCTCTGTCTTTTTTAAACATTTGATTTCCTCCGAAGTTCATAAACTACTTCTACAAAATCTTTGCCACTTTTCCCTGGTATTAATGCTATCTTCTTCACTGAAAAACTATATATAAATATATGCATATATGTATTATGCATATATATGTAAATATTTCAATGTATATTATATATATATTTAAATGTCTGTATCTATATATATGTATTTATATATATATATATTTCACATATTACATTATTCTTATAGAGTATAAGTTCCTTAAGGGTAGGGACAGCTTTTACTTTTATTTTTCCTTTTATACCCAAAACTTAATCCAGTATTATAGTCAGTGTCTAATAAATGCTTGACGGATTAGGGATGGGAGTTCAAAGCAATGAGTAGGCGTAAACCATTCTGTGACATTAGGGTTTCATTAAAAGAGACATTTCATATAATTCAAGGACTTGATATTTTCAAGAGGATTGAAAAGGATGAGCCACCAAGTCACATGATCTGAGTCTGCTCTGGCACTTCAATGTATACATGTTCTCATTGATGCAGGTATTCCATTCATTTGTGCCTTCTCCATCTGTCTTCTCATTTTGTGTGACTCTTGCCCACATATTTTGACAAATCCCCTTTAGAGGTTCAGAACAACTTACTACAAGTATTTCTAGGATTATTTTTTAAAACTTTTTTATTGTAAACTTTAATACAGCAATTTCTATACACAATAAGAAAAGAAAAAATATAAACAAATATTAAAATTTAAACACAAAATGAGAAAAGAAAAAAAAAATCACCCTGTGCACAGCAGAACTTAAGAGAGGATTCAAAATATCCAGTAATAAATTTCCATTTCAAGAAATCCTATATAATAAATGCCACTTTTGCTGAGAGTTGTTCATTTTTCCTTTACTTCCTTTCAAGTTTTTTTTATTCCTTGCTGTGCATTTTCTACTTTGTTCTTTTTTTCCACTTCCTTCTCCCCTCCCCCCCAAGAGGAACAAGTACTCACATATATGTTTATGTATGCATGAATACACATACATACATATATACACAGATATATACACATACATCTGTATACATACATACACACCTATAAATATATATGCTCAAGTATCTATAATCATATTTATATAGAGACATATATATTCATATGCATCTATGGAAGAACGTACTATATTTATTTATCCTCTATTTCTCTCTTACATGCAAATCTTTCCAATTTCTTTTCTAAATTTACCGGCTTGTCATTTCCTACATTATAGCCTTATTCGATGTTTATATTGTCTAGTTATTTTAAATACTATAAAAACAATAGATTACTATGTCTGACATATAGAATAGTTTCCAGTTTTACTCTTATGATTGAAATCTATTTTAGCTTTAACTATGAGATCATGATTGCTATCCCTGCATTTTATTTCTCCTAATAAATTCTACTCCTGATCTTTATTTTGTCTGTGGGTATCTCTTATTTCCTGTCCCTCCTAAGGACTCTGCTTCTACCCACTGCCTTGCCCTCCTATTACTTAACATCCCCCTTCCCCCAAAGATTTCTCCTTCATCATCTCATTCCCCTTAATATAAACACCTTTCTGTTACACACACTGCCTTATCCTAATCCCTCAACTCTCCTTTCTAAACATCTGCCCTTTTAACTCCCTCCCCTCCCCATCTTCTTAGCCTTTTATTTCTTTGGTTTGCTTGTCTCTGTGGAATCAGGCTGGAGTTGTTTACTCTTCACAGTCACCAAATCTCAGTCCAGGGATTTTCTTCAGATCTTCTTTGACTATTTCAGGAGGATCACTCTTCTGTCACAACTCTTATTTCATTTTGGTGCTCTACGTTTCCCCTGAGGCATTATTTTGTCTTGTTTATGGGGGAAATCTGGAGAGTTTGGAAATTTCTGAACTACTCCATGATCTTCCCAGAATCCTCCTCTCTGGTTCTTTTAATATTGTGTAGAAACCAGGGCAGCACCTGGGTAGTCTATCTTTTACCTCTCATGATCACGACATGATCATCTTCTTGTCTAATCAAGAGTCCTTCGTGTACTTAATTCCAATTCAGAATATGTCATCATTGATAATACATTGTTACTTGCTTACATCCAGAATATCTTTATGCTGGCCTTCATCCACCTGAAATTTTTATGTTCCAGAAATCATGTGACATAATTTGCACTTTATGTCAACATGTCAAGAAATTCTGTGTACTTACATACTATTCTAATAGAGACATCTCAATCCCAAATGTTTATTTGGAATACTTGTGTTGATTTGTGATAAAGTCTTTCAAGCTCATGTTGGTCTGATCAGCTACAGTCAGACATACTGTAGACTGACCATAAGATAGTGATGTCATTTGGATTCTCTTTGACTACATAAAACAAAAACCAACCAAGAATATCCTAATAGAAGATCATTCAACTATGTTTCATAATCAAACTGATAATTATTTTTTATCTATGTTTTTCCTCTGTAGAGATTTAGACCATCTCTTTTGAAAAGAACTGTATTCCACTAAGGAGACCACGCAGGGATTTGAGGCTTAACACATTCAACACAGTGACAACAGGAAACAAGAGAATCTGTAGGCAATCTCTCTTCTGTTTGGATTGCATTGGGTATCCTACATGCCATTGGAGGAATCACCTTTTCAAAAGAATTTCTCTATCTTGAATGATACTGATCTTGAAAAACACTTTGAAAAAAACCTTTCTTGAGTTTATATTCAAATATGGAATCTTATATGATGATAAAGATGAATGATATATTTTTGGTAGATGTTGTTTTGTTCTTTTTTTGCTCAAATAAAATATATTTTTAAAATCAACTAATAGTAAATTCAGTGAGACATCTCTACACATCTCCATTAATTGTGAAACCGGAATGGCAAAATTTTTTCTATCAAAGTGTACCTATAACCTTCCCTCTTTGCATAAAATATTTTTTACCTCCTTCCTTTTTTCCTACCTTTCTTTTCTTTCCTTTTTTTCATCTTTATGGGAATGATAAGCATTTATAGATATGTACATATTATATATGAAATGTTTATGGTAGTATCTACATAAATCCATGTCTACATACCTGTGTGTATACCATTTAGGGAAGGATTTTTTTAATGTAAGTTTAGAGTTTTAACATGAATTACTGGTGCCTTCTTAATTACTCATGGAGAACAATTATACCTCTGATTTTTTTTCTATTCTTTCGGAAATATTTTTTCTCTTTAGTTTAGCTTGAAAATACAGTCTTGAGTGCCTTTAAAACTTGTGCATCTCCAGAATGCATTTCCTTATATCATATTTAGTATCATATTTAGTTTGCTAAAACAACTCTTCACTACTTTTTAGAAGCATTGCAACTTCCTTTCATTGCATCTTTTGCATTAGGATTTGGGAATATAAATGAGTTAGAACTGCATTGTTGATGAGAATAGATTGCATTAGAATTTCTTGCAAGGCATTTTGTTATGATCCTTTCATGTTTAGCTATAAATGCTCTCAGGATACTTCACTGGGTTTCATACCATGTTTCCTACGGGTTTATTTTCCCCTCCACTGCTTTTCACTGTTTTCTGAACTGATAGTGTACACAATCTCATGCTCTTCCCCCTCCATAATATTTTTCAAATGGTCTTGTACTTTAAAGCTGTTTTTGCCATTTACTATCTCTCCACTTGTCAAGGGTCATTCTGACTCCTCACCTCATATATTTGACACTCACTAGCTGTGTGACCTTGGGCAAGTCACTTAACCCCAATTACCTCATCTTGGGTCATCTCCAGTCATCCTGATGAATATCTGGTCACTGGATTCAGATATCTCTGGAGGAGAAGTGAGACTGGTGACCTGCACAGCCCTCCTTCACTCAAAACAAAGTCGAATGCAAGTCATGTCATTATTTCTCTGATGGCATGGTCTTCTTCAGCAGCAAAGGATGAACACACCAAACTTGTCAAGGGTGTGAAGTGTTTGCTAGCTAAATAATTTTCTAGCTCTTAGGTTTCCTATTGTGTTAATTGTTTTGCATTAGATAAACCTCAAATAATGTTGATAATATGAGTCAATAACTTTATACTTATCCTTTTACCCACAAAGTAGGATGAAGTTATTTAAGCTATATGGAGTGTTTTAGTTTTATCTTTAACCTATATTATCTTTCTTCTCCTAGAAATAATCAAATGAATCTGTCATGTCATTGATTCAGGAGTTCCCTCTAATTCTAAGTAATGTGATTCATCCATGCCTGTCTATCTTGTCTGACTCTCATCCATAGCATTCCAAAAGTTTTATACAAGTGGTCCACCCAATCTGCTTACTTTCCTCTAACATGGGATCAGTAGAAATAAAACACTTTGGCCAACCATTCAGCACTCTGCTATCTTGCTAAATAATCAGCCTATCATCTTTTTTGTATATCATAATTATTCAATTTTCCTACTCTCCTTTAGAGTTCTTCACTAGTTGTATGTTGCAGCCTGCTTACTCAAACCATACATCTTTTCGACGTTCTGTGTGTAATATCATCTTTAATTTTTCAGAAGTAGTGTTCCTGATATCTCTGCCAAACAGTAATGCCAATAAAATATTTGTTTTGAAAAAATGTTTCTTTGCTATTTTCAGAATATTGGGGTCAGTAAAAATGCCTTGTAATTTCCTAAAAGCAATCCAACACACTCTGTTCCTCATTTTCAAATATGAGCCTAATCTATTTTCTATGTGCATTATCTTCCCTAGATATACATGCCAGAAGAGCAATATTATATAATGATCAACTGTAAATGACTTAGCTGTTCTCTGCATTACAATGATCTAAGACAATTCCAAAAAACTCATGATGAAAATTGTTTTCCAATTGTAAAGAAATTACTGATAAAATCTAAATGCAGATTGATGCATTGAAGTATACTATTTTTCAGTTTTTCTTATGCTTTTTCATGGTATTTTCATGTTTTTTTCCTTTCTGTTTTCTTTTGCATCATGGCTAATATGGAAACATCTTTTACATGAATGCATATGTATAAGCTATATAAAATTGCTTATTTATCACAAAGTGGGGAAAGGAGGGAGGAAGAATTTGGCATTGAAAACTTAAAAAAATAAATGTTAAAATTTTTCTTACATGCAATTGAGAACAAATAAAATGTTATTAGAAGATTAAAAAAATATACATACATGTAGACAAGCTCTGGCCATGAAAAGGACATATAAAACTGATTCTCAAATGACATGCATAGTAATAGCTAGTCATTTCCCATCTACTAAAATATCATTAATCTAATCTTTGATGTGATGGTATTCATTTTTACGATCATATCTAGTACCTTCCAATATTATTCTTGGGGAGAGTGCTCATAATATATAAGTAAAAGTCTATTAAATTATTGATTACCCCTTGGTTGCTTTCATTTGTTGATCTCGAACACTATTTCCCCTAGAAAATGTTTCATTACTCTCCACACCAGTATTGAAATCACCAAACACCAAAGTGTATGAAAAGTCAATTTGAAGAATTATTTCAAGTTCTTTCTCTAATTCTCTGTTTCAAGTCTTTCTCTAATTCTTGATTCAATTCCACAGCAATTGGGTGCAAAGGAAAGAAATCATAGAAATAATTGATATTTATTTGAATGAAAGTAATAACTGAAACAACACACCAAAATTTCTGGTATACATTTGCAAGTCCTCATAGGAAAAATCATATCTACAAGCATCAATTAGCAAACCAGACAAGGAGAGAAATAATGAATGGAAAATGAATTTTTAAAAATAAAAACAAAGAAACCCCTAAGAAGCACAATTCATGATCATGAAAATTTAGAGAATCAAGGTCTAGATAAACTATAATGAAAAAAACATTTAAGAAATGATAAAATTAAAAGCTTTCTTTGAAAAGACAAACGAATTTATAAACCTTTGGACCACCTAATTAAAAAGAAGAAAGAGGAAAATTAAATCAACACAATAGCGAACGAACAAGGTGAATGAACAAGAAAATCAGTACTATCAGAGCTTACAAAACTAAGAATACAAAGGAAATATAGAAATTTCAAACATATTAAATATCCAAGATAAAAGATCAAATAGATACCTAAAGTACACCAATCTCATAAAAGGAAACAGAAGTAGATATACAGGAATTATCAAAGGGAAAAATAAATGAAGAACTTCTTATTCTGATAAATTCATAGAAGAATTCTTTCACACTTTTGAAGAAGAGTTATTACTGATGATCAACAAAATTGGAGAAAAAGCATTCTACTAGACACTATGTAAGAAAGAGATATTTTCCTAACGCCTTCCAGGGAAGGATTAAGGGCAAAATAATAACTACATATCAACATTTTGTATCAGTATATCCAAGTATGAAACCTGCATGTATAGATTCAATTACAAAATACTCCTTAAAGAAACAAAGAACAACCTAAATAACTATGAGGAATATTCAGTGCTCCTGGCTGAGTTATCTCAATATAATAAAAATAGCAAGAGTATCATACCAAATATACAGTTTTAATATTTTAATAGTTAAACTATCAGAGAAATATTTTACAGAACTTGATAAAACAATAACAATCTATTTTAAGAAGCACAAAAGCTAGAATATCAAGAAAAATAATGAAAACGGTAAGGAAAAACTTCAAACTACATTATGTTTCCAAAGCTTCAGTTCAGTTTGGAGCTCAAAGAGTTTCAAACCATATTAAAACAGAAGCAACATGTTTTATATACAAAATAACAGTCATAGAACCACTTTGTATTGGTTAGAAAAATAGAGAAGCAGATTAATGGAACAGACTATAGAATCAGAAACAATAGATTGTAATAACCAAGCATGCAATAAACCAAAACAAAAATTAGGAAAGCAGTATCTATTTAATAAAAACAAAACACTGATAAAACTAAAAATGAGTCTGGCAGAAATTAAGTTTAGAAAATCTATCTTCAAATTATCTTAATATCATATTGCATAATAAATTCAAAATAGCTATACGCTTAATATTAAAGATCATATTATAAAAATAGAAGAGATAGCTATCATATACTTTTTACAACTATATGTATGGGCTATATACTTAAGCAAAGGATAGGGTAGTTACAAAAAATAAAATAAATAATTTTAATTACTTGAAACTGATAAGTTTTTGTGCAAACAAATTTAATAAAACTAGAAAAAGAAAGGAAACAAAAATTCCTTGTAGTAGATTCCTTGAATAAGGCTCTAGTTTCCAAGATACTTAGTCAGCTTAGATAGATACATAGATACATAGACAAGTGGATTTTATATATACATATATAAAATACTCACATATACACATATATGTAAACATGCATATCTATCCCTCCATGTGTGTATACACCTATGTAACATATGTATATATTCCCAAATTGATTTACTGATAGCTAAGTAAAAAGGATATGAACAAAAAGTTCTGAAAAGAATTTTCAGCTTTCATCAATTTTATGAAAGAAAGATCCAAATCAGTAATAATACGCAAATCAGAAGAACCTATAATTATCACCTCAGGCTTAGAAAACTGATAAAAAGACAAAAGACCTTAACAGCCAATGTTGGAGGGGTTGTGGGAAGATAAACACATAAATGCATTGCTGGTCTAGATGTTAATCATTTCAACTATTTTAGAAAGCGATTGAATACTATGCAAATGAAGTGACTAAAAACCCCACTTCCTTTGAATTGGGGATTCCACTGTTAGGTTTATACCCCAAGATGGCTATTGATAAGGAAAGAAGTCTCCATATGCACCAAAGTATGTATAACAGAACTTTGTTGTGGTAGGAAAAACTGCAAATAAAGTACATTCCCATTGAGAAACTGCTAAACAACTCATGTTATATGAATATAATGAGTTATTTTTTTCTGCTAAAAGGCAATGAATATGATGAATACAGACAGAAAGACGTGAAAGGATTTATGTGTTATGAAGCAAAGTGAAGTAAGCAGAGCTAGGAAAACAACATATATAATGATTATATCTATGTAAATGGAAAGAACATCCTCTGCCAAAGAATCAAAAGTGAATGTTGCAAAATTGTAAAGAACAAGCTTGATCAAAAAAGGAGAGATGAGAAGGAAGTGCCTCACACACTCAGCCAGCTTGCTCCTTTGCAGATGTGGGAATTTCACAAGTTTGGTGCATTGATGTGTTGATTTTTTACAAATTTACTTTTTCTTTAAAAGTTATATTCATTATATGGAAGTTTTTTTTTTTAAGAGCAAAGCAAAAAATACTGGGAGAGACTCTAATAACATTCAAAAGATTTAAATGTGGCTTGTCATTAAAAAATTAAAGAAGGAAAATGATATTTAAAATTGTCCGGGGTATATATACGTCTAAAACTAGGCAGAAGTCCAAATGATAAAGCACTGAGAGCTGCACTTTTCCCCTCCATGTCTTTTGGGAATTACTTTTCTTAATTATTGCATTTTAAGTAAATAAATAATAAATATACTCAACGGCGATAGTAGAAATTAGTTAATCAATAAATGGTTATATTTATTAGTGATTACTAGGGTAATATTCAGTAAAAATGCATGTGTATACCTTCCATTTACTCATTAAATCTATCCTAATAAAATTAATGTTTATCTTCCCTATTCTGCAGTGCTGCTAATCAGAAGACTTGTATATTTAATCATGGCTAATAACTATGAATACTTATTCATTTTTATATAAATTGATATTTATTAAAAACTTATTATACACATGCTTTCATTAAGTTATATTGAAATGTCCTATGTTATATATATATATATGAATTGGATTTTAGAAACTTATGTCAATAGTATTGCATAAGCTTAAAATATTATTGATAGGCTTTGAGTATTGTCACAGGACAACATTAGTCTGCCATGTGGTCATCAATCTAACAAAGTACAGAGGAGCTCTTCACAAAAATTTGTTTTATAATTTAACTCATGAAATAAAGAGAAAATGAAAAATGCAACTTAGTCTGGTATGGCCTTACATCATTTTTTTTCATTTAGTATTCTAGTTTTCCCCAGTAACATATAAAAAGTTTTTATCATTCATTTTTAAAACTTTGAGTTCCACACTGTCTCCCTCCCCTCCTCATCCTTTCTTATGGTAAAGGCAAGAAATATGATATAGGTTAAACATGCGTAGTCGTGCAAAACATTTCCTTAATACTCATGTTGTAAAAGAAAACATAGACCAAAGAAGGGGGAGGAATAAGAAAAATAAGAAAGTTTAAAAAAAAAGTGTTCTTAGATACCATCAGTTCTTTCTCTGGGGACGGATAGCATTTTTCATGATATGTCCTTCAGAGTTGTCTTGAATCACTGTATTGCGGAGAATAGCTAAGTCACTCATAGCTGATCATCTTACAATATTTCTGTCACTTTGCACACAGTACATTTCACTTTGCATCTGCTCATGTCTTTCCAAATTTTTCTGAGAGCACCTTGCTTATAATTTCTTATACCACAGTAGTATTCCAACATACCATGATTTGTTCAGCCATTCCCCAATTTATAGGCATTCTCTCAATTTCTAATTCTTTATGATAAGGAAAGAGCTCCTATAAATATTTTTTGTATATATAAGTACTTTTTTGTTTGTCTCTTTTGGGATACAGATTTAGTAGTGATAGTGCTAGGTAAAAAGATATGCATAGTTTTATAGTCCTTTGGACATAGTTTCAAATTGAACTACTGAATGTTTGAATGAGCTCACAACTCCACCAATAACGAATTAACTTCTCATTTTATCTTACATCTCCTCCATCATCTGTCATTTTCCTTTTCTCTCCTTCCAGTCAATCTAATAGGTATGAGGTAGTGCCTAAAAATTATTTTAATTTGCATTTCTCCAATAAATAGTGAGTTTGAACATTTTTTTCCATATTGATATAGATAGCTTGATTACTTCATCTGAAAATTATTCATATCTTTTCATCATTTATCAATTAGGAAATGGCTCTTATTTTTATAATTTTGATTCAGTTATTGATATGTTTGAGAAAAGACACCTTTATCAGAGAAACTTGCTTCAAATATTTTTTCGGGGGCAGAGGCAAGATGGTGGAGTAGAAAGACACACATATGCAGGCTCTCCCCACACAGACCATAAAATACCTGTAGAGAAGAACTCTCAACAAATTTTGGAGCAGCAGAAGTGGAGAACAACAGAGCAGAGGAGATTTCCAGCCCAGGGTGACGTGAAAGGCCCATGGGAAAAGTTGGTTGCACAGGACATGGAGTGGAGCCCAGTCCAACCTTGGCCCCACAGCCCATGAACAGCCCTCAGGGGTGGAATCTCCAGTCACAGGAGCAGCCATTCACAGATCCCTCAACCCATAGATGCCAAAGGTCAGTGAAAGGGTTCTTTCAGCTGGCCTAGGAAGGAGAAGGGCCTTCCCATAGCTCAGACCTTAGGAAGTGGCCACAGAGGCCACATCTGGCAGGCGGTAGCAGTTCCCACCAGTCTCTACAGAAGCCTGCATCCATTGTTGGATCGTAAAACACCCAGGGGCACTGAGGAGCTGATTATTACCTCAGCCCTGTGGAGAGGCCCTGAGGGAGCTATTTCCTCCTTCACCCCTTAATTTTTATTTTATTTTGTTTTTATTTGTGTGTGTGCACATATGTGTGAATATCATCTCTTCTGATATAACACACCCTGTACTCTCTATCTCTGTGTATGTACAATCTCTCCAATTATCCAAATATTGCAAAAAGATTCAAGAGTTAAAAATATTTTCATTCCATGTAGTAATGTAAACAGTTCAGATTTAGAGAGTCTTTTATGGTTTTTCTTTTCTGTTTATCTTTTCATACTTCTCTTGATTCTTGTCTTGGGAAGTCAAATTTTTAAATACAGATCTGGTCGTTTCCTCCACATGAAATCTCCAAATTCGACTATATCACTGAGTGACCATTGTCTCCCTTGAAGTATTATATTCAGATTTTCTGGGTAGGTGATTCTTGGCTTCAATCCCACTTTCTTTGTCTTCTGAAATATCTCATACCAAGCCCTTTGATCCCTTAATGTTGAAGCTGCCAGATCCTGTGTTATCCTTATTTTATTTCCACAGTACTCAAATTCCACAGTACTCTTTCTAGCTTCTTGCAGTATTTTCTCCTTGATCTGGGAACTCTGAAATTTGGACACAATATTCCTAGGAGTTTCTCTGTTTGGGTTTCTCTCAGGAGGTGATCGATGAGTTCTTTCAACATCCATTTTGCCCTCTGGTTCTATAACATCAGGGCAGTTTTCCTTGATAATTTCATGGAAGATAGTGTCTAGGCTCTTTTTTTGATCATGGCTTTCAGGTCGTCCCATAATTTTTAAATTGTCTCTCCTGGATCTATTTTCCAGGCCAGTGGTTTTTCCAATGAGTTGTTTCACATTATCTTCTATTTTTTCAAATTTTTGGTTTTGTTTACTAGCTTCTTGGTTTAACTCATAGTCATTCATTTCCCTGAACTCAATTCTCTCTTTCAACAAATTATCTTGTTCAGTGAGCTTTTGAAACTTCT
This sequence comes from Bettongia penicillata ogilbyi, assembly GCA_023548195.1. Taxonomy (NCBI): domain Eukaryota; kingdom Metazoa; phylum Chordata; class Mammalia; order Diprotodontia; family Potoroidae; genus Bettongia; species Bettongia penicillata. The sequence continues at coordinate 52,157 of JAJHZJ010000234.1, forward strand.
CCTCCATTTATGTAATTCTGCTTTTTAAAACCTCCCTTTCCTCATTGGCTTTTTGGACCTCTTTTTCCAATTGAGTTAGCCTCTTTTTAAAGCTGTTATTTTCCTCAGCATTTTTTTTTTTAGTTCTCCTTTAGTAAGTAAGCTGCTAACTTGTTTTTTAAGGTCTTCTATTGCCTGAATCCATTTTAAGTTCCCTTTGAGGACAGAAGCCTTGACTTCCTCTGACAGTATGCCTTGTTCTTCCTCATCTGAAAGGATGGGAGGAGACACCTGTTCCCCAAGAAAGTAATCTTCTATGGTCTTATTTTTTTCCCTTTTTTGGGCATTTTCCCAGCCACTTAGTTGACTTCTGAGTTTCCTCTCCACCATCAACTGGCTTCCAGTTCTGCCCAGCCAGTGCTGGGGTGCTGAGATTCAAATGCTGCTCCCAAGCCTCAGGGGTTTTCAGCATAGGGTGGGATTAAGTTCAATTGCTCAGGCGGGGGCAGGGCTGCCACAATGAGTTCAGTTCCCTCAGGGGTTTTATGAGGAGACTTTCAACAATGGATGCAGGATACTGCCTGCTTTGGGAGCCCTGTCTGCTGCTACCTTTACTACTGTCACCTGAGGAGGCCCAAGTTAGGGGGACACCCTGCTCCACTCTCAGCCAGCTGAAAAGACATTCTCACTGACCTTTGGAGCCTGTAGGTTGAGGGACCTGCGCTAACACTGGAGATTGTCCCTGAAGCCTGCTCAGATCTGCTCCTCTCGTGTGCTGGGTGGCCAAGGCAGAGCTGGGCTCTGCTCTGTGTCTGTTGCACCACAGACTTTTCCCATCAGTTTTTCAAGACTCTGTGGAACAGAAATCTCCTCCACTCTGTTGTTCTGTGGCTTCTGTTGCCCTTGAATTTGTTGAGAGTTCTTCTTCACAGGTATTTTATGGGCTGTGGGGTAAGAGCCAAGTGCATTTGTACCTTTCTACTCTGCCATCTTGCTCCTCCCCTCAAGCATTCTTGATGAAAAGACCGGAGCTGAAAAGAAAATTTGACTTTCAAACATAAGAATCAAGAGAATAAGGAAAAGGTAAACAACAAAGAGAAATAATAAGGGACTTACTGAAGTTGAACTCTTTACTTGCTACATGGAAAGACAATATTTGTAACTTGAAATTTTTTTCAGTATCTGGGTAGTTGGTGGGATTTCACATGCACACACACACATACACACACACACACACATAGAGAGAAAGACAACACAGGGTGAATTGAATAGGTTGGGATCATATCTTAAAAATGAGTTCAAGAGGTGAGAGAGAAATATATTGGGATGAGATAAGGAGAAATGGAATGAGGGAAATTATGTCTCACAAAAGAGACAAGTAAGAGACTTTTCAGTGGATGGAAAAATGGGGGAGGTGAGAGAAAAAACCATGAAGCTTACTCTCATCACATTTGACTAAAGGAAGGAATAAAATGCACACTCATTTTGGTGTGAAAACCTATCTTACAATACAGGAAAGTGGGAGAGAAGAGGATAAGCAGGGTAAGGGGGGTTGTTGGAAGGGAGAGCTATGGGAAGAGGGAGCAATTAGAAGTCAACACTCTTGGGGAGGGTCAGGATCAAAAGATAGAATAGATGAAATGGGGGGGCAGGATAGGATGGAGGGAAATACAGTCTTTCACCTCATGACTATTAGGAAGTCATTTGCAAAACTACACAGATATGGCCTATATTGAATTGCTTGTCTTCCCAATGGGGATAGGTGGGGAGGAAGGGAGGAAGAGAAGTTGGAACTCAAAGGTTTAGGAACAACTGTTGAGTATTGTTCTTGCATACAAATAGGAAATAAGAAATACAGGTAATGGGGTATAGAAAGTTATCTTGCCCTGCAGGACAAAAGAGAAGATAGAGATAAGGGAAGGAAGAGATGTTAGAAGGGAGGGCAAATTGGTGATAGGGGTAATTAGAATGCTCAGCCTTTTGGGGTGGTGGGAGGGGAGAAATGGGGAGAAAATTTAGAACTCAAAATTTTGTGGAAATCAATGTTGAATACCTAAATAATAAATTTAAATACAAAAAATGTATTTTTTCACCCTTACTATTGCCAACTGCATTTCCCTCTCTCATATGAACCCATTTATTCAATTCTCTTTCTCCTTTTGCCCCATATGTTCTCAAAAGTATTTGTTTCTGACTACACCCTCCCCCAATCTGCTTTCCCTTCTATGTCATACCCCTGCAACTTTCTCTTATCCACTTCTCCTCCAATTTTCCTAGGGTAGAATATTTCTTTCTTGTAATTCTAGCTCCTTTGTTCTCTAGAATATCATATTTGAGTCTTTTGATCCTGCCTGTGACTCCAAAATACTGGAACTCTTTCTTTCAAATTATCTGCAATATTTTCTCTTTGACCTGGGAACTCTGGAATTTCTTTATAAAATTACTGAGATTTTCCTTTTGGGATCTCTTTCATGAGGTGATCAGTAGATTCTTTCAATTTCTATTTTATTCTCTGTTTCTAAAAGTAACAGGGCCATTTTTCTTGATAATTTCTTGAAAGATGATGTCTAGGCTCTAGTTTTGATCATGCCTTAAAAGCTATGCCAAATGTTCAAACAATTTTTAAATTACCTCTCTTAGATATATTTTCTAGTTCGGTTGTTTTCCAATAAGATATTTCACAGTATCTTACATTTTTTAAAAAATTCTTTTGGTTGTATTTTATTGTATCTTGCTTTTTCAAAAAGTCATTGGCTTCTATTTGCCCAATTCTAATTTTCAAGGGGTTATTCTCTTCAGTAAATTTTTGTTCCCCTTTTTCCATTTGGCTCATTTTACTTTTCAAGTAGGTTTTTTTTTTCTTTAGTGAATATTTGTGGCTCTTTTTCCATTTTGTCAATCTGTTTTTCAAATCATTCTTCTCCTCATTGACTTTTTGTACCTCTTTTACCATTTGACCTAGTCTAGTTTTTGAGATCTTATTTTCTTTAGGTTTTTTTTGTGTCTCCTTTACCAAGCTGTTGAATCTTTTTTTCATGTTTTTCTTACATCACTCCCATTTCTCTTCCCAAATTTTACACTCTCTCTTGGTTTATTCCATAAATTAAAATTTAAATAAAACTTCAAAAAAAAAATGACAAGATTGATAAGAACAATACCAGCTCAAGCACATATTGATCAAATTTATGCTACTATTAACACAACCTTGGAAGCATTAAAAGCATCATTCTTGTGCCCTTCCTCACATCCATCTTTCTTATAAATTTGGTTTTGCAATTCTTTTAATAACAGAATCTAGTACTATTATTTGTCTCTGTTCTGTTTGATGATTGATTAACCAGAATCTGTGTAACTGCCATTAATTACAAATATTTGCGATAAATTCTGCTGCTCCCTTTTCCCAATCAGTTCATATCTTTTGCCCTTTAATTTTTCCAGGCTTCATTATTTGGTCCTACAAAATCTTTAGGGTATTAACTGATTAAGACTATGTTTACAATAGATGTCCAAAAAGTTACTGATTTTGTTCTAATGTGATCTATTTAAATATCTTCAGGAAGGATCATGTATACTCATTGCTTCCATTTATCACCTACATTGCTCAGTTCCTTGAAACAACTTATGACCCCACAAGAATTTATGCTGCAACTTTCAAGGTTACAAACTATCCCTAAAATGTTTGATTAAAGGGCCTTTTGTTCAGTTATCAGTCTATTAGATCCTTCTTTAATTTTGCCATATCAATAATTTCTTCCTTCTCAATAATCTCTCCATTTATATTTCATGAAACTTGTCTCCTGTGTCCTTGTACCTGTGTTAGTCAGCACTCATTTTAGTACCTTCTTTCCTCAGTCAGCATCCAACTCTTACCTTCTAAGACCTCAAGTCTGTCTTACATGATTTTATATTCTTTCTATAGACTTTTGGTGATCTCATTAGCTTCCATGGGAATAAATCTTAATCTCAGTGAAGAGAATTCTTAAATCAATGCAAGCAGATTTACTCTTTCCTGAGTTCCACTCAAACATTATCCACTACCTGCTGGATATCTTGGATATGCCATCAGCATTCAAATTCAATTTGACCAAAACAAAATAGCTTATTGTCCTCCCCTCACCAAGTAAACTCCTTCAAACTTCCCTATTTTTTCCCTAAGAATACTGCAGTCCTTCTACTCATCATGGTCCATAAACTCTGAGTCTTCCTTGGATATTCTCTCCTGGACCCAATCCAAATTCAATTAATTGTTAAGTCTTGTAAATTCTATGGTTACACATCTCTTGATCTGTCCTCTTCTCCCACCCCACTCATAATCATCACCCCACATTACCTCTTGTCTGAATTATTGTACAGTAAATCATTTCTAATTGGTTTTTCTGATACTACTTTATCGTTTCTTCAATCTGCCCTCTCTATTCAGCTGCCACAATAATTTTCCTAAGTCAGAAACCCAGCCATGTTACTTCCTTCTTCAAAAAGGTTATTGCCTCTGGGACAAATTAAAAATTACTTATACCTAAAAATAAAACATTTTGTAATCTGGCTACCACCTACCTTTCAAGATATTTTATATTGTATCATTTCATATATTCTTTATCATGGCTAGACTTGTCTACTAGCATTTCCATGAACTTGACATTCCAATTTCCATTTTTGCATCCTTGTATATGCTTTCTTCCAAGTTTGAAATGCATGCTCTTTTCAGTTAAGGTTTTATAACTCATAGTACATTGCCTTGCATTTAATGGGTGCTAAATAACTATTTACCAAATTGAATTATGAACACAACATCAAAATATCATTGTTTTCAAGAAGCTAATGATGTTAAAGTACAAATATGTCTGCTAAGAAGGATACTACCAGTGAAACTAAGCAATAATTATTGTAAAACAGAGCTCTCAACACAGAACTAAGCAATCTATTGATATGCAAGCATTTATTGATGTTAATCCAATATGCAGAGAATATGTTTTCATTATTTTTAAACATAGAATTATTATGAAATAATCTTTTAGGAACATTCTCATAATGGTTTTAAATATAATACAGTTTAAGTCAGTATACAATAGATATATTTCACCATAAAGAAATAAAATATTAAGCACCCCTGTAGTAATTTATATTTGAAATCATTTTTACTTCCTTATACTCAAACAATAAAGCCAGTTGTTACTACTGCCCATATTTCATAAATGGTAACCAGGCAAAATGTTCCACATAAACATGAATGAGAAAGAAAAGCAGGTAATAAACCATATAGTAGAGGTAAATTGATAGAACACGCAAAACATGAATATGAAAGCTTCTTAAAATCGGAATGGTAGTTTTGATAGCTTCATGCCATTTTTACCTTCCCTTCAAAAAAATGCATTCACTATTTAATATATCTTTGATAAATAGCTTTCTGAATTCATGCACACATAAAGATTTCAGAGGATTGTTTAGATTAACTAATTTCTTAAGAACAGAGTGAGAACAATTTTAAGACCTAATTCAGCCATACTTTAGAAATTTGAGAACTAATTCAAATATAATTTAGAAATTATCTGTTTTAGCAGATGTAAACAAAATATATTTTCATCAATTTGGAAATAGTTGAACAGATTATGGTGTATGGATATACTAGAATACCATGGTGCCACAGAGAATGACAAACATGAGGAATTCAGAGAAAGAAAAGAACAGTGAATATAACAGTGATATAAGGTCAGTAACCTTGGGCAAGAAAACTCAAGCAAGTGTCAACAGAAATTGGGAATTGTCCTGTAACTTTGATAGTACGGAATAAGCATTGATAATATGTAATAAGCATAATTTAGAGGTTAATGTATTTAATGAAATAGTTTGGGTAATCTTGGCAAAGGTCTGTTGAATTAAAAAGAAAATGTGCTCATTTAAAAATATAAACTGTTTTGTAACAATCTACTATCAATATATGTCCTCAGTCTTAGATATTCTAAATTATGTTATGTGTAATATTCCTTCTGGTTGAATTCTTGAGACCCATTATTAACTACAGCCAAGAGCTCTTCCTGATTCAGACTGTGATGCTAGTAGGAGAAACTATTGCAAGGATAATAGTTCACAAGTGTAATGTTTCAGTTCATGAGTTTAGAAACTTGAGATGAGTCTTTAGAGGAAAAGGGAGAGTCAGCTAACAGAGTAGTAAGCTTGATATAATAAACATGCTGGAGTAGAGGAAATTAGAAAATCTAGGATTCAAGATAGATTGGCAATATGGAGGTGATATATTCCAAGAAGCAAGGAAGAAAAAAGAAAAGTGGGCCAAGGTCAAGCAGGAGGTAAACAAAAAAGATATCCAAGTGGGCTTGAAGTTATAAATTGACTAACTCAGTGCAGTGATCAACACCAGTTTCCTTTTCTCTTCTGAATGAGTTTAAACTATAGAGAGCTACTGGAAGGTTATGAAATTTCCTGCACTAGAAAGAACTGTACTTGGGCAATAATATTCAATATGAGATAATCATAAGCTTAAAACCCTGAATCAAATATATCAGTAGACCTCAAAAAATATCACCATCCTGAAAAGTTCTTTCTTTATTCCCTTGATAAGTTTTCTTATGAATCTTATGACTCTCTGCTTGTGGTCCTCATTTAGCACAGTGCTACGCACAGAGTCATTGTTTACCAAACAAATATTTCCTTGACTTCTGAGTAAATAAAAATATACTCACCCTAATAAGAGTTGGATAAATCTTGCAGCTAGAAAGAGAAATGATGTATGAACACTCCTAAGATTGAGGAGAGATGGATTTTCCTGCCAGTTCTGGGCAAGTCACAGAAAATTTCTCTCCTTCCGTTTACTGTTCTCTTAAGAGGAGTAAAGGATTTGTCAAATCCATTCTTGTTTGAACAATATAGGATCATGAGTCCTGGGAGTCAAATAAAGTGTTGGAGATGTGACACAGAAATTGGGCCTTATTGTGAGAGACTAAAGAAGTTTCAGCTTGCAAGTTCTGATAATGAGGGATTGTTTCTTTGCTTCCGTCCATTGATCAAAGCACAAGAGAAAAATTGAAAGCAGGTATTCTCTCTTGTCAATTGATGAGATGAAAGTATAAACAGTTGTCAAGAGGAAAGAGCAAAGAACTGGGTGAGCAGTTCATCAATGAATAAGCAGATGATATGATAGACAAATTTGTTTTCACCATAAAAATTCAGATAATAATAACTGATGTGTGTGTCTATATCAGTCAATAAACATTTATTAGGCGCCAGACATTATGCTAAGTTTTGGGGATACAAAAGAGGCAAAAGACAGTCTCTACTATGAAGCAGCTTACTATCTAATGGAGGAAATAACATGCAAACAAATATATACTAGTCAAACATTATACAAGATATATAGGAAATAATTAACAGAGAACAGGTACTGGAAATAAGGGGGAGTGGGGAAGGTATCTTAAATAAGGTGGGATTTCAGTTGAGGCTTAAAGGAAGTCATGGATTTCAGTAGTCAGGGTTGAAAAGGGGTGGTGTTCCAGATATAGGGGACAGCTAGAGAAAATTCCCAGAGCTGAGAAATGAAGTGTCTTATTCATGGAACAGCCAGGAGGCTAGTGTTACTGGATTAAGGAGTATGTGACAGGAGATAATGTGCAAGTAAACTATAAAGACAGGAATGAATTATGTTATAAAGAGATTCAAATGCCAAAAAGAACATTTTACATTTGCTCCTAAAGATAGTAGGAAACCACTGGAATTTATTGAGTAGAGAAGTAACATGGTCAGACCTAAACTTGAGGAAAATTACTTTAGTAGCCAAATGGAGGATAGGTTGGAGTGGGGAGAGACTCGTGTCAGGGACACCCACTAGAAGGTATTGTAATAATCCAGGTGTTAGCTGATGAGGGTATCTAGCAGAAAAGTAGCATTGTCAGAGGAGAGAAGGGGATTTGTTGCAAAGGTGATATAGATCTTGGCAATAGATAGGATATGGGAAAGGGTTGAGAGACAGAGGGAATCTAGTATGTAGAATACAGTATATTTTATGAAGTGTACAGATATTCATTGACATTTATGGGTTTCACATTTGTGATTTTGGCTAAACTTTGGTTGACTATAGATAATTAAATGGGATTCTTTTGGAGATCTATGGGAAACTTTGGAAAAACAGACTGCATATGTAAAGAAAATTTTAAAAAGCAAGTAATAAATGCACAAATACTATATGTTTTAATCTGTTTTATCATTTTACTATACTTAGTTTACATACATTAATCTATTATAAACAGTCAAATTTTGTTAAAAGTTTCAGCGTGCTAAAGAATTATGGACTACACATTACCTTTGGGAACACCACCTCCAGATTCAGTCACATGATTTTCTCCCTTAGTGATTATTCGATCTTGTGCTTTTCATAGAAGAAAATCCCTAAAGCATTTGCTTCAGCTACACTAGTAGATGCAAAGACTTCATAGCATATGAGATACTAACCTCTTTCACATAGAAACCACAACTCTTTTTATGGGTGCACTGTACCATTTTACTTGCGTTATGCGTTAAATAAATGTTATCAGTTATTAAAAATAAAGGTTTGCAGCAAAGCCTATGGTAATTCGAAGTTTTTCACATTTCTGGAAGTCCTGTGCTTCTAATCCCTTTGAATGTTGAAAGACAACTCTATGTATATACATGCATGTTTATATGTACATATATGTGTGTGCACACACGTGTGCATGCACATGTACGTAGGCAAGGATTGTGTGTGTCATATAAAGAGAGAGCTGAGTAATGTCAAAAGAATGTCTTTGCAACAATTCTGCAAAAAGTATTCAGCTAATATTTACATTTTTCATGTAGGGAAACACATTTACCAATACTATGTGAGTTGTGAAGGGGCATGTCCCTTACATCAGTACTGGAGATAGATGAGAAAATGCTTAAGATTGCTAACTCCAAACCTATGATTCTTCCCTTTCATAATTCTGTCTAGAATGGCAAAGTAGAAAGATTGGTGGTATGATGATTCCCTTCCAGTATATGAAAGAAAGAAAATAGCACATGTGTGTACATAAACACAGGAAAAAGTGAGTAATCATAAAAGTGGGAATATTGTTGACATTCTCAGAAAAGTAGATGTGAGATGCTTTGGAAGATGAATTGACCTGAAATGCCAACATACCTAAGAGTGCTGGTACCTTCAACACAAATATAAAAGTTTGAAAGATGAGTGCTTTGAGGTGGGAAGAAGACAACACATTCTATTTTGCACATGGTGACTTTAAGATACTGATTAGGAGGTCATGTTGGAGATGTTCAGTAAACAACTGATGATTCAATCCAATCATCCAAGCAGTTGACAAGCATTTAATATGTTCATGGTAATGGGAAAGCAAGGATGGAATGGGAAAAATGCATGGAGATTATATTCTATATGAGAATACAATGAGTAAATAAAAAAGCTAAAGATAATAATTTGAGGCTAGAACCTCAAATTTGAGGAAAATATTTCTCTAGGATGTAGAACCTCTAAAGCTGTAAGTGTCCTAGGATTTGGACATAGTCAGGGAACTTAGTGAAGTCATAAGCTTCACCTAATAAAGGGAGATGAAGGAAGGAGATGGAGTGACAAATTCAGGGGACATCAGATTACCTTTAATTTGTAAAATCAATAAGCATAGATAAAGTGCCTAGAATGTTTGGGACATTAAGCTACATGCTATGGATATAATACAGGGATGAAAATGAAAAAAAATAATCACTGTTATTGAGGTGGAGGGGAAGGACTGGTGACAGCAAAGAAGCACATATATTGCTACACAAAAACTAAAATATGTATAAAACAAAACCAAAATATTTTCTGTGGTTAAGGGGAGCACTAAGAACTGGGAATCAGAAAAGGCCTCTTTTAGTCAGGGACACTTGAAGTGAGGCTTAATTGGAATAAGGGGTGCGGAAAGGTGAAGAAAAGGAAGACAAGGAAGGGTAACTTGCTCAAAGACTAAAGGTAGGAGACATGATGTCCTCTCTAGAAAACAACCAGTCAGTCAGTTTGTCTGGAATGTGTAGAGAGTAGGAAGGGTAGTAATATATGATGACTGAAAAGGAAGATTTGAGTCAAATTTATAGTGGTATTTGAATGCAAAGCAGAAATTTGTGTTTTATTTTAGAAGCCAAGTGGATCCATTGAAAGCTTTAGGGATGATCTTAGCCTGGGCCTGTGAACTTTTTAAAATATATCTAAAATATTTCTTCAATATCATCACTTTTCCTTGTAATTCCATGTACTTTATTTATATATTTACATTATTCTGAAAAGGGACCCACAGGACTCACCAGAATGCCAAAAACATCCATGACACAAAAAAAATTAAGATCCCTTATCTAGAAAAAGAGAGTGATGTTTTCAACTCATTTTTCGGAAGACTATCAGAGAAAATGCTCAAATAGTCTGAAGTCTGAGAGAAGATAGGGAATATATAACAGCTGTATTATTGGACACTCCCAATTATTCGTCTCTATGATAGTCACATGCTCTTGTCGGAAGTTTCTGATTTTCTACCTAAATTACTATTCATGAGTTATCTAAGTTTGACTGCTTAATCTTCTCCCAGTGATAAAAGGACATTCTCCTCCTATCAAAATATCATTCATAAAATTTGTGAGAAAGTGAGTTATAGCTGTGCAATATGGTATGCAGTATCAGACACACTCTCTGTGCTGTGACAGTTGGTTTTGCTTAAATAATTTCCTTTGTTATAATTAAAGTTGGGATAGGTATGAAAGGGACAAAGGATTTGTGAAAGATCAATGCAAGACAAATGTCTGTGTCGTATTTCCAATGGTGAATTATAGACAAAAATGGCATGAAAAAGATCCTCAAGTATATAAAATTAGAGATGAGTACTAGTAAGTCTGAGAACTGAATCTGGCCTCAAGATATTAACAAAGAACCCAAGGAAGGTCTCTACAATATTGGGAGATACTCTATGAAGGATTAAGAGAAACACGGCCATCAATCAGTGAAGATGATATGGAGTGGTCCCAACTTGTATTGGTGGAGGAAGTAGTCAAAGACCATCAGTGAAAACATGGAGTTATTGGAGTATCATAATATAAATGAATCTGGTTCCCAGAGATACAACATTTGTGCAACATTCTACCATGCTAAAAGTTTTGTTTGCACTGAATGATACTCACAAAGGAATCAGCCATCCCACCACCAAGAGTACCCATCACAAACACCTGTAAGACACTTTACACATTTTCCCAATTCTGCCTGGATGCTTCTTTTCAGAAGCACTTAGAATATTTCAGTGATGATCAGGCACGCATCCTGAGTGCTCAGTAACAGCGTGTCATATCATGTTGTATCCACTTGAAAACTTGCAGCCACAATTCTTGAACAGCTTTGAAGCCTCCTCAGAGACATCTGCCTCTTGAATGCATCATTACTATGGCATTATATATCAAGGCCTCCCTCTGTTTTCTGAAAGGAATAGTCAGTGTCTCTCTCAGGGACTTACATTATCACAGCTCCTTCTATAACTCAAGGACAGGAGGTTAACTTCTAGTCTGTTAGAAAGTGAAACTTTAAATGTATTTGATATGGTAAAGATAACAATGAAACCTAATTTCTCTTTTTGAATCTTCCTGAATTCACATATTCATGATCTCACAAAGCTTAATAAGATACTAAAATATTCACATACCACTGCTCGTCCCCCCTTTCCTTAATGAATGAGCACTTCTTTTATTCCTAGTTTGGGTAACATCAAAGACTTTTCTTCTTATGGTGGAAACGTTCTTTAATGCTCTCAGCTTTAATGCTCCCTTTTTTTCTGAACCAAAGATTATTAAAGAGATTTCCAACAAGAACTAGCTAAATGCCTGCTCAATAGTAAACACTTTGTAAATGTTGTTGACTGATTATTGACTGGCTAGATGACTAATTAGCACCCATCAGTGTTGCTTTACTGACACAATTGTTTGTACAATGTTTGTACGGGCAGTATGCAGCTGTTGGGCATATGACTTTAGAAATATACAACCAATTATCATTGTTACATGAGCATCATGTACATATAAAAATAAATCTACCTAAGAATCCATGTATTTTCATGAATAATTGCAACCAAAGTCATACATTTAGTGGTGAAAAGGACATTAAAGGTTATCTAGAAAAGTACATAATTTTCTATACAAGAAAACTGAAAGTTGGCATTCTTTC